>PVHY01012723.1:0-43564 GCA_004024945.1 Uropsilus gracilis | reverse complement strand
CTCAAAAAGAAAAAGTCAAATAGGGAGGCAGAAACCACCCTATCACCAGAATAGAGAATATTTAATAAAAAGATTCACAGAAGACTGTCACAAAGGATGCATTAGATGCATAGAGAAGGTGATTCTAGAGAACACAGAAACAGTAGCTAAGGAACAGCCCCAGAGCTAGGGTTGAGATAGACTACCCAAAGGTGAAACTACCACCCATTCCTCTGGAGCCTGACTTGACAGACAAATCTCCCTGGGGAGGGCATGGCTGGGTCTGCTGCATTGTGGGGAGCCACCCAGGCAGGCACCTGCCTGCAGGCTTGCTGGAATCACCTTCTAGGGCACTAGGGGATGCCACCCACAAGGAGGCGTCAAGTCTCAGAAGTTGATGAAAAACCACTTGAGGGAGTGCTTGGGTCAGAGGGAACAGCACTTGCAAAGGCTCGGAAGCAAGACCTGACTGAGGCATTTGAGAAACTACAAGCAGCTGGGCTGGAGCTGGGCTGGAGGAGCCATGGAGGAGACAGGTCATGGGCTCAGAGAGGCAGAGGGGCAGGTAAAGTAGGCCAACATGGGAATATTAGCTTTGAGGCCAACATGGGAATATTAGCTTTGATTTGAGTAAACTACCTACATCTTATAAAGGTAAATTCTTAAGTACATATAAGAGATTATGGGTATTTAGAAGGCAAGGTCACTTCAGGCTGAGGATGGGACTGATAAAGTGATCAGGGATGTGAAAGGCGCATTGATAAGCCAGGTGGTCTGGCCTCAGAGAGGCTTGCAGAAGTCCTGTCCCCTAACTGGCAAATGGCCATGGCAGGGTTGTATTACAGGATGAGATGCAGGCAGAACTTGCTGTGATGATAGGCAACAGTCTCTGTGTGCACTGTCCAGCGTGGTAGTTACTAGCCACTGTGGCTGCTGGGTACTTCAAATGAGCCTGGTGGGACTGAGAAACTGAGCCTTAGATTTTACCAAATTTCAGTTTAAATTGCCACAAGGGAGTAGTAACCCCCCTATTGAAGCAAGTTTCAACACTCTTTGGTTGCTGCACTGCAAAAATAGATTCCACCTGGCAGCTTCCTTTCCATAGTCTTCACTCAGCTACCGCTCAGGTGGAAGCTCTGCCAGCAGGACCTTGCCTTGCTAACCTCCTCCCCATGCTCTGGCCAGCTGTTTGGTCTGGGTCACCCTGAAACCCTCAAGTTCAGCTCATTATCATGTCTCATCCTGAGCTACCAGTCAGCAGATCTTTCCATTCCACTAAAACATTATTTTCTGTTTCTTGGTCTTCCAACATCTGCTTCTCTTGTGATAAGAGTGGAAAGGAGCATGTCAAAATGAAACCCCACAGTCCCAGCAGATGGCCTTGTCTGAGATCATCACCTACCTTTTCTACCAGCAGTCAAGAATATTCAGTTGCTATTTTGAACCCAAATAGTGAAGTTCTCGCTCATTTTTTCTTTGGGTTTTGCTGTAATTTCAGAAAAACCAAAACTCTTCATATGCAAAATTCTTAGAATGATTGTGTCTCCAGCATGTTCTTTGTAAAACAAGTCTACTTTGCCTGTGGTTACATGAAGTTTCATCACCCCCCATACAGGACTTGTGCAGTTTTGAAGGAAAACTGTATGTGAGAGAGACTGGACCTGGGCCATCTAGACCAATGGTGAGTATAGACCAGATTTCTTGACATTAGCACCACTGACATTTTGGGCCAGATAATTCTTTGGTGTGGATTGTAGGATGTTCGGCAGTATCCCAGGCCAACACCTACCAGGTACCAGTAGTTACATCCCTCTTTCCCTGGGTTCCCATTGAGACCATGGAAAATATCTTCAGAAATTACCACATGTTCTCTGGAGCACAACGATGAGAAGATCGGGATGTTCAGTCCTTCAAAGTCACCCTCTTGGCAGCTGAAAGTGCCCAGACTCTGGACTGTAGAGATTCATGTCAGCCTTCTCTGTTCCTTG
Organism: Uropsilus gracilis; assembly: GCA_004024945.1. Classification (NCBI taxonomy): domain Eukaryota; kingdom Metazoa; phylum Chordata; class Mammalia; order Eulipotyphla; family Talpidae; genus Uropsilus; species Uropsilus gracilis. The sequence continues at coordinate 41,597 of PVHY01012723.1, read as the reverse complement.
TTCCCCACACATGTATCATTTTGCGTGTCAGATACAGTGTTGAATGAACAAACTCATTAATTCATTCAATGCAGTATGCCCACTGTGTGCCAGGCACTGGGTGTTTTAGTCAGCGTTCTCCAGAGAAGCAGAACCAACAGGCGATTAGCAGGTAGATACTGCCTCAACCCCCAACAGAATTGTGTCTTCACCTACCCATTGTAGTTGAAAATATCAAGTTGAAAATGCATTTAATAGAACTAACCTACTGAATATCCTAACTTAGCCTACCACATCTTAAACATGCTCAGAACTTACAAGTGGGCAAAGTCATCTCACACAAAGTCTATTATTAAAAATAAAGTGTTCAACATCTCATGCCACTCACTGAATACTGTACTGAAAATGGAAATGGAAAGCAGAGTGCCCTAATTCAAGATTGAAGAACAGTTTCTAATGAATGTCTACCACTTCCTCATCATTGTAAAACAAAACAAAGCAAAAGCAAGTAAGTCAGAGATGTATCTATGTATCTATCCATCCCCAGGGAAATACAAGGAATCCAGGATCTCCAAAACAACTTTGAGAGAACAAAGTTGGAAAGCTAAGGGTAGCTGACTTAGAGCTGATGTTAAAGCACAGTAATGAAGAGAATGTGGTGTTGGTATTGAGATAGACAAATAGGTCGGTGGGACAAGTTGGGGAGTCTGGAAATAGAGTCATACATCTGGACAAGAGATTTTCAACAAGGGTGCCAAAGCAAGTTTGTAAAGAAGGAGGTGTACCAAATAAAATAAACATAAACTTTTGGACTGTAAGACCAATTGGTGGTTACCAGAAAGGAAGAGAATTGGGTAAAGAGGGCAAATCAATGGTACGGTGATGTTAGATTTGGAATTTTAGGGGTGAACCTAGTGTGCTATATGTACATGTTTGATTTTCAACTTACTTGTAATAATGCAATGCTATTTCAAGTTTAAAAAAAAGTGTCAAAATGGCACTAATAAACATTAAAAAATAAGAAACATTAAAAAAATAATAAACATTAAGAAATAAGAAAGGACCATTTTTTAATAAGTGATTCTGGAACAATTTGAAATTTATATTTTAAGAAATGAACTTGGCTCTTTATTAAAAATTAAGATAATATATCATTAATATACCATATATAAAAATGAGCCCGAATTGATTAATGACCTAAATGTAAGACCTGAAATATGAAAATTCTAAAAGAAAATATGAGTTAGGAGAAGATTTCTTAGATATGGCACTAAAACACATTCCTTAAAAGAAAAATCGACAAATTGACTTCACTCAAAATAGGCACTTGTGCCCTTTTATTAAGAGAATAAAAAGACAGGAAACAGACTAGAAAATATTTGCAAACTATATATCTAATAAAAGGACTTGCATTTATGTAGTCTGTTATAAAGAACTTTCAAAACCAATAATAAGAAGACAACCCAATTTTTAAAAATAGGCAAAAGATTTGAACAGATACTTGATCAGAAGAGAGATCTGGATGTAAATAAACACATGAAAAGATGTTCAGCATTGTCAGTCATCGAAGGAATGAAATTCACTCCATAGTGACAAGTGCACCTGTCAGAAAGCTAAAACTCAGAAGACACCAAGTGCTGATGAGGTTGTGGAGAATCTGGAACTCTTATTTCCTGCTGGTCAGAGTGTAGACTGTGTCAATCTACCTGAAATTATTTGCAGGTTCTTAAAAGTTTCAACCAGTACCTATAATATGATCCAGTCATTTCACTCCACATTCACCCAGGACACTCTACATTCACTTAATTTTATAATAAGTTATACAAATATGTGGACACTATCTTATTTGACAAAGGGACTTTACAGATGTACTAAGCTTGGGGTTTTGGGGTGGGCTGATGCTCCTGGTTCTCCAGGTGGGCGTCACTGTAATCTAAGTGTCCTGCTGAGCAGGAGGCAGGAAGTTTTGATGGAAGAAACAGTGACTTTGAGAGGGAGGATCAGGAGCCAAGCATCACCAGGAATGCAGTTCTAGCAACTGAAAAAGGCAAGGCGCATGCTCTCCCTGAGGCTCAGCTGAGGCCTTGACTTTAGCCCATAAAATGGACTGTGGACTTTGGAACTTCAGAAGTGTGAAGGAATAAATGTGCGTGCCTGAGAAACCAGGTTAGTGGTGCTTTACCATGGCAACAAGAGGAAAGGGAGCTACTCTAAGTTAAGTGTGAATACCTGGAATTTCTATCTCCCTTCCTTTCCTCATCTTCCCCCTGACAAGCTGTGATTGCGTTTAACCTACGTAGACTGCAGCCTCCCAGCACAGGGATACTTCATTGCTCCATCAGTGTTGTGATCCTGCACCCGGACATTGCAAACTGCTGAAATCCAGCAGTAGAACAAATGCATCCACTGACATCATCAAAAGCAATCTAACAAATACCCAACAGGCTTTGTTTACAACTGGTCAAGTTTGCCCTGTGTTTTGCTGTTTTAAAGTATGAAGTTTTGCTCACAAAGCATGGCCTTATTAAGCAAATTGCCAAGCACAGAGTAGAGTCCTGCATCCAGTCTCCTGCCCCTTCCTTGTTAGGTGTGACTCTCTGTGTTCTGTATCTTTATTCTCAACCACGGTACTGCTGAAATCCCACCTTGCCAGCCCCACAGAGAGAACTGGTGGTAGATGGTGGGAATCAGATCTGCCCTGGGCCCTAGGGAGTGCCTGGGTGGGGAGGGAGACATTGCAGGAACTGTTCTCTTCTGCAGAGAGAACAAAAGCGCCCGCCTCTCTCTCACTTCCTTTTTGGGGCCTAGGAGCGTTGGCCTGTGAGTGGCCAGCTGCTATTTCTGGGTCTAGGCTGCTCTGTGTGAAACCTCAGTCCCTCCTGAGAGGAAAGAGTGGTGGAAAGGTAGGGGGGCAGGTGACCTGGCTCCTTGTCTGCCAGACTGCCCAGGTGCAGTGTTAACAGTCTCAGAATTGATGACAACTCTGGCACCACAGTCTTCCAAGCAGGTAAACACTAGGCACACTGTATTTACAGGACATCAGTGAAGCTCTGTGTTAGATGATGATGTCTACTCTCCCTGATTTTGACAGAGGGAAACTGAGGCCCAGGAGGTTAGGGACCCTATCTAAGGTCACACCGAACCTGGAACAGAACTCAGAGTATGGATTCCCTCCTCAGAAAGTAGTGGAATTACCTGTTTGGAGCAGACTGAGTTTTGAGGGCTGTTGAATACCTTCCCTCCACCCTGGCCTCCAGTATCCGCTGGAGCCCCTGCTCATGGGCACTGATGAGTGGCAGGGAAGGAAAGCTTCAGGGGGATGGGGGGCTGTCCAGACATAGAGACTCATCCATATCTGAGGTCTCCAAACATGCCTTCCTTACTCTCCTGCCCCCCATTCAACTTGGCCTTCTGTGATCTTTCTTCTTGGACCATTTGGGTTGTTCTTTGGTGTTCATTGCATCCTGATTTCACTGGAATAAGAATGGCTGTAGGTTATTCCTTCACTCCTTCCCTTCTTCCCTCCCTCCTTCCACATACTTGCTGAGCATGTATTACGTGCCAGAGACTGTTCTAGGTGTCATCAGAGTTGTCCTCATTGACAAGAGATTTGAACAAAGATTTGTAGGAGGTGGTGAGTTACCCAAGGAGTTATCTGAACAAAGAGCATTCTTGGAAGATGGAAAAGCAAGTGTAAAGGCCCTGAGGCAAATGCTTGAAGTTCATCCAGGAGCCCCCACATCTGGGGCGGTGTAGCAGGTAAAGAGCAGCAGATGGCTCAGAAAGAAAAGAAAGGCAATTTAGTGAGCAGAGGCCATTGTCAAGATTCAGGTCCTCAATCAGAATTAACTGGGCACCAGCAGTGTTCTGAGCAGAGAAGTACTAGGTTCCTCTTAGATTTTAGCAGCCCACATCAGTCCTGGGTGGGGTGCAGACAGAGGATGGGCACAGGCAAGTACACAGCCAGGCAGGAGGCTCATGAGGAGGTCACCTGGCTGGTACAGGTGAGTGATGAAGGTGGCTCCAACTAGGTAGGAGTGGGGAGGTAGTGAGAGAGCCCATCTCAAAATCACTTTGAAGGTGGCACCAAATCCTCTGTGATCCTCTGGTGGGTTGTATGGAGTAAGATGTAGAAGGGAAAGTGGAGTGCAAGCCTATTGGCCCTGTGAGCAATATGGGGGCCTGACCATTGGCTCCATTTTGATTCTGCCATTTGGTAGCAGCATCACTGACCTGGCTGAGCTTCCTGAGTCTCTGTAGCAAATAAAGGCATCCCACAGGTTCCAGGTTGTGTGGGTCCAGTGTCCATCCCAGCACCTGACCCTTCAACCAGCATTGCAGCTCCCCTAGAGAGACCACCTTGGATAATGACAACACCAGGGGTCATCATTCACTGTGACTGTGAACAAGTCTCATCTCCAAGTCTGTCTTAATCTTTGTGAGATGCATGCAGTCGTTGGACAAATACTGAGCTTCTACTCTCTTCTGCTCCAGATACTTCAGTGAACTCCATCAGATCTCTGTCCTCAGGTTGCTTTCCATTTGAGGACACCCTGGTGGCTGAAACATAATGGCACAAACAGGGCTGGGAGATGGAGATGAATGGGTGGGTGCACATTTGGGTGGAGGCTTGGAGACTCCCCTGGGGGAATATTAGAACTGAGGCCCAAAGGAAGAGGAAACACAAGTCAGGTGGAGTAGAGGAGGGAAGGGTGTTTCCAGAAGAAGGAACAGTATGTGCAAGTGTGCTAAGATGGGACAAGGCGTGACATGTGTGAGGAACTGAAAGAAGAGTGTGAGTATTAATGAAAGTACAAATGAAGCTGACAGGCAGAAACATGCTATCTAAAGAGAGGTGTTAGTTGTGACACAGGTGTGGCCCAGTTTGTGACCGAGGTGTGGGGTGGTGATTGTAGCATAGATGTTGGTAGTGGTTGTGGCAGAGGTATGGTTGGTGATTATAACACAGGGATGGATAATTGTGACTCAGTTGTGGTTGGTGATTGTGACACAGGCATGGGTAGTAATTGTGGCACAGGCGTGGGAGGTGAGTGTGCTACAAGTGGGGTGATGGTTATGGCACAGGTGTGGGTGGTAAATGTGACACAGTTGTGGGCAGTGACAGTGACACAAGTGTGGGACCTGGTTGTGCCACAGGTGGGGTGGTACTTGTGGAATAGATGTGGGAGGTGATTATGGCACAGATGTGGAAGGTTGTTGTGGCACAGGTGTGGGTGGTAGTCATCACACACGTGGGCAATGTGTATTTTTTTAGTCTCCAAAACAGTTCAATAGAGGGTGCCCCACACTCCCACTTACACAGACCAATGAAGTTTGGAGAACAGGAACGGAAAAACTACATGCTGACTGGTTCATCAGGCCTTCCCCAGGAGGGTCTGTTGCCACTGGAGCCAGAAGTGGCAAAGACATAAGGGGCAGTGCCCAGCTGCTCTGCTCTGGGACTACTTGGGTTCTACATGACATGGAAGCTGGTGGCTGGACATGAGACTAGCACACAAAGCCCACTCCCCACTGCTGGAGAAACCCCAGCAGTGGGGAGGGAGCACAAGTTTAGAGGGGAATTCAGTGCCATTCTGGAAGAAAAGACCCAGGGCACATCCTCATGGGACAGGCAAAACCTGGCACCTTGTATCTTCCCTGAGGCCTTTATTGTGGGCAATGGAGGTTGTTCCTGTTGATTGAGAGGGAAAACCATATCACCCATGATAATCAGTATGGTGGAGAGCCAGGTCTCACAACAGTTTTGTGAGGTAAGGGCAGCCATCAGTCATTTGCTAGAGGAAGAAACTGAGACTTGGAAACTGAGGGTATATGGTTTGGCCAAAATGTCACAGCAACTAAGCAGCAGAGTGGAACTGGATTCAGTCTGTATGTCAGCCCAAGCAGCTGTTGGGTAGCAGATAAATGATTTGGCAGATTTGCCAAAGCTAACACTTGCCTCTTGTGAGTGAGTGATTTAATCTCTGGGTTTATGCCCAACAAGAGTGTGTCAACTTTTTCAGGTGAAATGAAGCTCGTTCACAGAAAACTTTATTTGTAAAGTACTCTGGAAGCTAGAAACTTCTCGAGTATCCATCAGCAGGAGAGCGGATAAAAGAACAGTGGTACAGTCATAGAAAGAGATACTATATGGCAATGAAAGTGGATGTGTTATGAATCTCAGACATAATGCTGAATGAAATAATTTAGGCCCACAAGAATAGACCCTATCATTCCATTTATATGAAATTCAATATCAAACAAAACTAATATTTAGTGATAGAGATTACGTTGCAAGAGGAAATGGAGATATGTTTTCATCTGGTGGCTGGTTATACTCATAAGTAAAAAGTTCACTAAGCTGAATATTTAATAATTCTGCATTCCTCTGGATTTCAAGAATTCTTGATAAAGCCAAAAGAAACCACCCATACCACTCCCTCTATCCCATTGTTCTAATTGGTCTGGGAAGTTCAAACACATTGCAGAAAAGTGAACCTGGGGCCCAGGGTAATCGCAGATGCTTTGTTTTTCTCTCCTTCATCTCCAGCTCCTCATACCATAGACCCAGAGGGTAGGAGGTGGGCAGAGGGAGTCCCAAGGTGGTGACTAGGTAGCACAGGGTTGACAAATAGCAACAGGAGAGGAGAACTGAATGACTGACAATGTCTGGAACTTTTCAGAAAGCCCATCTCAGGGGTGTAGAACCAGGCTGATACAACTTTACTCACATCTGCCTATGTCTCCTGATGCCCCACTCTTGGATGAGGACTTGGCAGTTTGTGTTTCTTCTGGTCACCCTCTGATCAAGAAGTAGCCTCAGATACCTTAGGTAGAATATCTTGACTCAGTGATTAACATGCTTGGTCCCTGCAGTAGTCACAGCTGTGACCTGACTTCACCTGGGGAGCTCCCTTTCCTTTCCCCCTCTCAGCTTCTTTCTATAGGAAAACCCCAAGGGGAAGTTGGAATCTTCACTCTCTAGACTCTGCCCTTCTCTTCACTGCTTGCCTGGCCCCTGTACCTGCCCACTGTGGCATACAGAAGAAGCAGGGGAGAAGGATGGGCCTTCCCCTAGGCCAGCACACCGAGAGAATGCAGTCCTGGGCTATGCTCAGTCAAGCCCTTCAGCCAACAGCTCCAGAATCAGATGTGTCAGTAACTCCATTTTAGAGAAGGAAAGAATAAGTCTCAGAGAAAGAGTGGCCCTTTCTGGTGGAAATGAGGGCCTCCAGACTCTCTCTGTAAGGTCCCTCTGGGAGCCCTGCAAACAAACCTGGGCAGCCATGCCCACCCAACCAAATCTGTTCCTCTTCCCTGAAGTAAGCTCTGGGGACCCCAGAGCCTTGACTGCCACAGAGCTATGTGACTGGGCTTTCTTGCACACTTGCACCAGACAGTAAGGGGCCATGGGTGGTGGGCAGGTGTGAGGAACTGGTGGCCTTATCTCAAGGCCAAGTTTTAAAGGGATCTGTGAAAACTGCCAACTTTTTCTTTCACTAACAATGACTTTCTCATAACAATGCATTATTTACCTTACCAAATTGTACATTCAATTCATTATTATTTTAAGATGAATGATAGGTAAGTCTTTAACTTCTGTTTTCATTTCTAACTTGAGAGGTATGACCCACAGACAATGGGAAGTTGATTAGGACCAAATAGGGGGCCCAGGAGCCAGAAATTGACACTCTAAACTCAGAAGGCTTCTGCCAGGTACAGAGGACACAGGCCCAGGCTGTCCCAGGGGTCCTGGGAGTTCCTCCCCAGGCTGGGGTGACAGATGAGTAGTCTACCCTCCTTCCCCCATGAGGGAGTTGAGATAAATGTGCTCCAAGAAGAAGTCCTCAGTGCCAGAAAACCCTTGGTAGGGACAGGGGAGGGCAGGTAAGGGGACTGTCAAGATGCAGGAACAGTAGTGGGTAGTCATATATATGTATATATGGTCTATATATATATATGTGTGTGTATATATATGTATATATACACATATGTGTATGTCTACATAGAGTTGTCTATTTAAACACATCCCTTTGATGTGTTTATTAAAGTTTGTATTTGTGATATCTTTTTGAGGGCAGTAAATATTTCAAGATACATTTGTAATGTTTAAAGAAGTAAGGATTACATTTGTCAAAAGAGGCAAAGGTCTCAGGTTTGATGATGTCCATGTTATAGCTTTATGAAGAGAAAACATCTGAATGATGAACTGAGTTGCTCACTTCTCTCCCTGGCCATTTTATATGGTTTGGTTGCCAGATTTACCAGTACAGTTCTTTTATTTTGAATTGCATTTCCCAGAGCAGCTGACTTCTTGGCACTGTGCTCTTTGGAATTCTAACAGTCATTTTAAAATATTGTGTTTATCAAAGAAGTAAATTGTGTCATGATAAAAAATACACATTGAATGAAAACGACAGGGTCAAATGGAAAAAGTGAGTCTCTTTCTGAAGCTCATTCCCTAAAGGCAACCACTGAGAACAGATTATATTCTACAAAATTCCAGAATTTTTTGTGCTTACAAGGAGATAAAAATATGCCTTCCTGTAAACTGGAGTAGGAACTTATTGTAAATTCTGTCATGCATCTTTATTTTTTAATTTACTTTGCTGATCCTTAATATCAGCATAAATAAATGTAGCCATTTGTCTCACTCCTGAAGCAACAAAGAATAGGCTCCAGGCTGCTGGGTGGTCTCCTCTGATTATACCCCTATTACAGAGAATTCCTTCCCCTCCTCTACAGGGTCTGGAATGGAGCCCATCCAACTGCAGGCTCTCAATAATTGTCTTTAATAAGATGGTAAAACTGTTCAAAGATGTGGTACAGAGTTACAGAAGTTCATTTACTCAACAAATATTTATTGATTTTCTATTACATATCAGGTCCTGTGTCAGGAATTGAGAGTGAAGTGGTCACCAAAACAGACACAATCCTATCAGCACCTCTGATGAATCCTTCTAGGGTCTTACTGCATCACTCCGCCCCAGATAACTCCCATCTTCTAGGGATTCATACGTCTGAGTCTGAGGGCTTTGTCTAGAACTTTGGCGACTGTTATACCTGTTGTGGGACTGGGCAGACATGCCAGTGAATAAATAAGCCCCAAGAGCAGATCTCAACTGATAGGACTGGTAGGAATTGGTACATAAATACCATTTTAAGGTACTCCTTACCGTTGGACAAGAATTTTACCTGGGATTGAGTGTCAGTTACCCACCATAGTTAACTGGCATAATAGCACTTGCTTGACTGCATAACTTTCTTGTGCCATTTCCCTATCCCTTACCTGCAATCCCCAAATAAACAACTTGTACTTCATATTCATCTCAGGTTCTGTTTATGATGTAGTCCAAACTAAGTCCCTCCATTCCCCCGTCAAATGACTCCTGTTCAGTAAGAAGACAGCTAATAAACAAAGAATAACAGATAATTATATAATAGAAAATTTTGGTAAGGGTTGTAAAGGAAAGACCAGTATATATATAAAAGAAGCCAGGGAGAGAGAAATGTATGTATGCAACTTGAATGTGTTAGAATGTAAGGTCTCCCAGGGGAAGTAACGTTTGAACAAAGACCTGTAGGAATAGTTGAAGGAAACAACATTCTAGACTGAGGGGAGAGCATATGCAAAAGTCCCTGAGGCTTCTCCTTTGCACATTCAAGTTACAAAAAAATACCAGCTTCTCACTTAATGAAGTGATCATGCAGTATGACAGGCAGTTGGAGGGTGATTGTACTATCTACATCATGTATTGCCTGTTAGACAAGACAAGTAATTTTTATTTTTCTTTGAAGATAATAGGGGAGCTTCCAGGAATGGTGGGGTAGATTATTTCAGACCATTCTTCCTGCTGAGAACATTAGAAAAATTGGACAAAATTAAAAAGAAAAGCACACCTCTTTGAAGTTACCGTTTAAGTAGTGAGAAATTTGGGGATTATGGTGCTGAAACCTGAGAGATCGATGCCGAGAGGTAAAGCTTTCCCTTTGAGGTAATTACTGACTTGAAAACAACATCTGTGAGTCTTAGAAACTGAGCAGAGTTTTCATCAAACTCCTAGACTTTAAAACCCAAGATTTTAGCCCTGAAGGGCTGTCTGTGAAGAATAAAAGTGAACAAGAAATAAACCAGTCCTCCCAGAGACCAAAATCTGGCTTCAAGCCATTTCAGTTCTTCACTGGGATTAAGGTGATCTAGGACTACTAGTGACTCTAGACTTCCTGCCAGAAGCAAAAGTATGGAAAATGATGATATCAAATTATCTCCATTATTTCTTCATGCAGAGTGTTCATAAACTCTAACATAACTATGACTAATATTCAGAGAATTAAATGATAAGATGGAGAGCTTGGGCACTGAATGGACTGTGTAAAGAAAGTGAAAGGTACTCTTACCCGATGATACAGCAATCATGATTCTGGGCATTTGCCCAAAGGACTTGAAAGGTTGTAGACACACAAAAACCTGTACATAGATATTTATACCAACTTTATTTACAACTGTCAAAACTTGGAAGAAATGAAGTTGTTCTTTATTAGGTAAATGGATGGGTAAATAAGCTATAATAACCAAGAAAGTGGACTATTATTCAGTGCTAAAAAGAAATACATGATCAGGTAATGAAGCTACATGAACGAATCTTAAGTCCATATTAGTAACTGAGAGAAGCCAATATCAAAAGACTATATATACTATATAATTCCAACTGTATGAGCTTTGAGGATTAAAAAAAACTGGACTATGAAAACAGTAGAAAGATCTTTGTTTTTCCAGGAGTTTGGGCAGAGGGGAGGATGAATAGATGAATAGATGAATAGATGAATAGATGTGAATAGATAAATCTTAAGACAGTGAAACTAGTCTGTATGATGCTATCTTTGGATTCATAATGTTACACATTTGTCAAACCCCAGAGAAAATACAACACAAGAATGAAATTTAATTATACTATGAATTTTGGGTAATGATGGTGTTTCACTGTGGGTTCATCAATTGTGGTAAAATACCATTTGATATAGGATGTTGATGGTGAGGGGAGGCTATGTCTGAGGGAAGCAGAATTTTATGGGCAGTCTCTCTATTTTCTGCTCAATTTTGCTAGGAACTTAAACTTGCTTTTAAAAATCTATTATTAAAAGAAGACTAGAATAAAATAGGCCAAAAGAAAATAGATGAATCAGGCCGGAAATGGTGGTGCATGCCTGGTGGACACATAGCGAGACCTAGTCCCCCAAAAATTGCTGGGTGTGGTGATGTGATGCGCACCTGTAACCCCAGCTACCCAGGAAGCTGAGGCTGGGGATTGCTTGAGTCTATGGTACCCCAGGCAACGTGAGCCTGAGGTTCCACGGGCAAAAATAGCCAGACCTAGTCTCAAAAAAAAAAAAAAAATAGATGAATCAAATGGAAATTGTGGATCTGAAACATTCAGTAACTGAATTAAGAACTCAAAAGATAAGGTTATTAGATGATGAGATAGAGTTGAAGAGAGATGTTAAGGAAATGGAAGATAGATCAGAGAAAAATATACAGACTGAAGAGACAAATTAGTATATGAGACACATGGAACATGGTATAAAAGGTCTAACATGTATAATTGGAATCCCAGAAGGAGAGGAGAAAGTATTGTGCAGTGATAATAGTTTAAGAAATGATGACTAAGAATATTTTTTAAGTGAATGAAAGACATTAAGTCATAGATTTGAGGATTATGAACTCTTAGCAGGATAAATACAAAGAAAACCACACCTAGACACAATACATAACACTACTGGAAATCAAATACAAAGAACAAAACCTTAGAAATGGCAGATTAAAAATAAGCTCATGAGAATACAGTGTTTTCAATGATGGACTGAAACAATATTCGATTAAATTTAAAAATTCATTTGCAAGGCTGAGTATGGTGGCGCATGCCTGTAAGCGGCAGCCTAGGAAGCCACGGTCAGGGCCAGGGATCATGGTTCGAGTCCTGCCGGGGGCACGTAGTGAGACCTAGTTCCAAAAAAATATAGCTGGGCATGGTGGTACGCGCCTATAATCCCAGCTACCTGGGAAGCTGAGGCTGGGGATTGCTTGAGTCTGTGGTACCTCAGGCAATGTGAGCTTGCAGTTCCACAGGCAAAAATTGCAAGACCTAGTCTCAAAAAAAAGAAAAAGAAAAAAGAGATTGTGGTGGGGAAAAGGGTGGTGACAGGAATAAATGTGGGAGAAAAATAGTCATGTTGAGGATATTCTAACCTTAGAGGTAGAATAGACAATTCAATGATATGTCAAATGTGGAGGTGAGAAAGGAGAGGATCAAAGTTCTTCTCCAGCTGAATGTCTCCAAACTCTTCAGTTTGAGACATTCAGTAAATGGTGTTATTTATTGAAGTGGGAAAAACTAGAAGAGGAAGTGGCTTTGAACATGTTTTTTGTAGATGAGCTCCTCTCTGAGCTCCATTTTTCTCATCACTAAAATGGGGTGCACCCCTTCACAGCTTTATTGGCTATTATTACTATAAATATCCAAGTTGAAAGCTGGAAACAGGATAAGACTGTTTCTGCCCTGGAACCCTGGCTCCTTTTAGCACTGTGGCATGGAAGTTGAAATAAGCATGCCAGCCCAGCTCTGGGGTTAGGGGCTTTAATGCCTCTTGCGCAAAAGCCAACTTCCCACTTATCAGGGAAAACAGGAAAATAGATTACCCTTAAATAGTAGCAGGAGATTAAACTCAAATCCTGTGACACAAAAGATCTTAATTTTTTTTCTCCTTTACCCAGACCTTTAAAATTCTGCTTCTACAACCTGAGAATTGCTAATCTGCCTTATTCCATCTGCATGTGTTGTTCTGGTTTGATAACTACCAGAAGAGATTAACAGTCACCCTCATTCTCCAGGAGCAAATTTTCCTTTGAGACAGGCTGTACCAGAAACTTTTAAAGTTTTTGTTTTTCTCAAACAAGGCATTGATCTGATTCAATTCAGATATTTCCGGAGAGCCTTCTCCATGCCAGGTGCTGTGGGAGCCCCAAATGTTAATTCAATCAGGCCTTCATTTAATAAACATTTCTCCCTTGATTTTTTTTTCCTCTCTCCAGAGACATTTTACCCCTATTCGATTGATATGCAATTTCACTCACTCTTAAGTATACCAACTGCCCTTCATCTAGACCTTTACAAGCTATCTGACTGCCTGCCTAGGTTACCCCATTCTGCCACCTACCTTATGTTGCTGCAGAGAGGGTCTGACCGGCTGTTATCCCTTACCTTGGACTAGGAGCTCTATGAGTGCCCACCCACCACTCCTACACACAGCAGTGATTCAGTCCATACTTGTGAACTGACTGAGTGAGCACCTGTAGGGCAAGTGAGTTAGTAAGGCTTTTTCTTCATTAGCCTGTATATCCAGCATTTGGGATATTGCACCCTCCCCATAATTGTGGGGTGTGTGCTTGTGTAGGTGTGCATATCTGGACCTAGGAGAGAGGGGATAAAGGGGTACAGAACTAGAGCACAAAGCATAAGCATAGAATGAGAGAGAATACGAGAGAGAGAGAGAGAGAGCCCAAAGAAAGAGAGTGAAGATGCCTGGGGAGGTTGGGGGGCTTGCCTACCTGCCACCCCTGAGCCCTGCCCTGCCCAGCCCTACCCTACCCGATATGTCTGTGTAACTGCTGAAAAAAAAAACAAAAACAAACCTATGTATGCAGATTGGCAAGGCTGATTCCTGCAATACAATTGAAAACAAGGATTGGTTATATTACAGCATTCCTACTTCCAGGTTTGGTGTCCTCACTGAGTGGGTTGAGGGTCTCTAGGTAAGAGAACAATAGGGTCAGAGAGGAGTTGGGATTACATTTGGGTTCTGGTGAAAAACTTAACAGCACCATCTGTTCAGTAACTACTAGCAAAAGCACGGGCTCTGTGATGACGGAGAAAATCTTGACTCCTCTACTTTCTAGACTATGGGCAAAATGCTCAACTCCCTTATGCAAAAAATAGGGGTCAGGGTATCTACTTTACTCTGGGGATGAAGCAATTTCTTAAAAGTTTGTGCCTGCCACACAGTAAGTGTTCACTAAATGTGGTCACTTATCTACCTAAATGATCTAAATGATCTACCTAAGTTGGTATGCTTATACATACTAAGAGCTTCTCTGTGGACCCCATGCCCCTTTTCTGACATACTTGCAGTTAGGGATGTCAGAGACTTCAATGAAGAAATTAGCCTCTAACCTCTTCCTTCCCTCACTCATGTAGCAATTATCTGTTGGATGGTTTTCACATACTGGGCACATCTCCAAGGAGAAAGTGTTGGAGGGTACCTCCATGGATAACCACCATTAATATAGCTGATCCAGACATTGATAATAGCTAGAAAAAAAAAAAAACCAAAATGACTTACTTCCCTGTTTTAGAATTGTAAAATTCAAAAAGGACATGCCAAGGTGTGGTGGTGGCCTTCATTAGAATTCATAGTTTTCTCTCAAAGAATAGAAGGAAAGGCGGAAGGAGAAAAACAAAGTTTTTGTGACGTGAGCTGATTGACAGGACTCTCTCCTGAGCCCTGTCTGAATGGGAAAGAAGGGAAGAAGGATACAAAAAGAGCTGGGAAGAAGGAGAGGGGATTGAACCATTGGAAGGAGAATGTAAGTCTGGTCACATGGCCAAGGCAGCCTGGGCCTTGGCCTAGGCTGGTGAACTCATGACCTCAGCAAGCATAAGCTGAGTGTATGCTGAAGGAGACTAAAGAGTTTAGCGGTTTGAACCTTGTGTTGGAGTTTATCTTATTTAGTTTGACGCAAATGCTTATGGAGAGGCTGTGAGGAGGCCTCAGATGAACCTGCTATTGGTTCCTGTGTCTTGGAGTTTTCCTACTGCCTACAGTAAGAAGGATGCTGCAAGAAGAAGAACACATCATGTTTAGACCACATGCTTGGAAGAAACTGAAACACACCAAAGGAGGAAAAGGAGGATGTCCTGCGTTTGGAACATGTGTTGCTGAACTCAGATTGATCGGATGCGTGATGAGGTGACCAAGACTAAAGGACAGTTTTGGACAATGGTGGGGTAATGGGGCTTTTCATGTTTATCTTATAGTACATATACAGGCAATCACTTTCTTGTTTAGTAATAAATAGTTTGAACACTTTTAGCATTTTCTCTGGCTTGGAAATTACAACAAGAGCTACAGGTGGCAACGAACCCTTAAAGAGATAGACTTGGCCGGGGCACGGTGGCTCGTGCCTGTAAGCTTCAGCCTATGAAGCGGCCGGGGCTAGGGATCGTGGTTTGAGTCCTGCCTGGGGCCCGTAGCGAGACCTAGTTCCCAAAAAATAGCTGGGCGTGGTGGTGCGTGCCTGTAATCCCAGCTACCTGGGAAGCTGAGGCTGGGGATTGCTTGAGTCTGTGGTACCCTGGGCAACAAGAGCCTGCGGTTCCACAGGCAAAAATAACGAGACTTAGTCTCAGAAAGAAAGAAAGAAAGAAAGAAAGAAAGAGAGAGAGAGAGAGAGGAAGAAAGAAAGAAAGAAAGAAAGAAAGAAAGAAAGAAAGAAAGAAAGAAAGAAAGAAAGAAAGAAAGAAAGAAAGAAAGAAAGAAAGAAAGAAAGAATAAAAGAGATAGACTTAAAATTTTTTTTTCCCTCTGGCTCAGGAGAGCTGGGCAAGCAACAGGTATTTGAATGACAAACTAGTGTGTGGTAGTTTAAAAGTTGACAAAGCCTCCCTGGTTAGTATCAGCTTAAAGTAAGGCTTTTCCCTGGTTTAGGAAAAACTGGCAGAAAAAAAGATTTTCAGTGAAAAAGCCTGCCTCCCTCTCCTGACAACAAAAGGACAAAGTGTCACCAAGATGACACTTTCTGGTCTCCTGAGACTTACATTTTAGTGGGAAAGTGGGATTAATTGTATACACAAGGCAAGCTGGCTCATTGTAAGTAACCATATGTGGAAGAAAATAAACCAGATACACATGGCACTCTGACCAGAGGTCAGGAAGGCCTTTCTGAGAAGGTGCTGTTGTTGCTAACACACAGGCACACAAAGAGCTGACTGAGGCTTCCAGCAGGGGAACAGCATAAGCAAAGGCCCTGCAGTGGGAGTTTGACTGACTCAAGACTCCCAGGGTGAGGGGGTGGGTGGGAAAGGATAGAGAGGTAGTAGGACCAGATGGCCTGGGTTTAGGTCATGTTCCCTTTGTGGCTCTGAGTTTCTCTCATAGGATATTCTCACAGGATCTCTGTGAGTCAGTGGGCTATGGATATGAGTCAGATCATCTCGACCCCAGGCCAGCCCCATCTTCTCACAAATGGTCTAGTTAAATTATTCTCCTTTCCTAAATTTATCATCTCCACACAGCAGAACCCAAAAGAACAAAAAGTTTGAGGATTTTGTTAGTTTGTTTTCAATGTCCAACTTTCTCATCCATTCATTTATTCCTTCAACAAATATTTGTAAAATATATTACATGCTGAATACTTTGCAGGGCTCTGAGGGCAAGTCAGACTGTGGTGCCCTCAGGCACCCAGAGCTCCAGAGGCTTTGCTCTGTGAGACACTTTTAGAGGACTGATGACAGCAGGAAAGTCTGTAAATATCTCTACCCAACATTTCATGCACAGCGTAAGAAGAGGGAGAGAAAAGGGAGAGAAAGGGGAGAAGAGAGAGAAATGAAGAGGAAGGGGGAATAGAAAGGGGAGGATGGGAAAGGGAAAAAGGGAAAAGGGAGGGGTTTCTTTTATTCTAGAACTTAGAGATCAAGGTTTCTCAGCTGCTGACTCCCCTGTCTTTGTTCCCCACTCACCCAATCTACAACCAGTCCCAAAGCTGTAAGAGTTGAGATCACCGACACAGCCGCGGCGAGTGAGAAGTCCTTCAATCTACCTTCTCTGTCTCTGGCCCAGGAACCAGGGTGGTGGCTTTGGGAGCTATTTACAAGGCTGTACTTTTTGCTTAACAAATACTTCCTCTGCTCTTAGCCAAAGGTAGGGACAGGAAAACCAGAAGCTGATTTCTTCTTCAGTGGGAAACCCTCTTTTATTCCCTCTGGGAGCCCTCTGCACATGTGGGAGGAGTGTGGAGTGTAGTACCTCCCCAGAGGGAAGGGTCACTGAGCTGTGGGCAGATCACTGACTAGCTCCACAGGGACCTTTGGCAGTCGTATGTTTCTCTGACCTCAGCCCCCTCTTCAGCAAGTAGCAACAATAAATGAATTTCCAAGAGGACAAAATAAGTTCTATAAAGAGCTTGGCACTAGTAAGTCAGTAATAGGAGACAGGTTTTATTATTGATATAAATATAGGGACATTGTGAGTTGAAAATAATGACTTTCCTGTCATGATAGCCACTTGATTGTTGACTAATGTAGCTCCTCTACTGGTTCAGGGTGGCTTTGGGGCCACCCGGCATCTCTTAAAAAAAGAGTGAGTGTTCACTAGTGGCTCCACACTTGTCACACCCTACCTTTCCAACTACAAGCTTTCAGGTAGCAGCTCCTTCCAGTGCTGATTTGATGAAAATCAGTAGGAACAACACCCATCCCCTGTAAGGTCTTCTCCCCAAAATATATAACCCCAATTCAGATGAGTGTAGACCCAATGCTCAACTTCCAGTAGCTCTGAGATAATGGAGGGACATGTGTACCCAGAGGAGATAATCAGAGGAGCAGATGTGGAACATCCTATGACAGTGGCCAAGTGTCTGTGTTGAACTGTCCTATAATCTATGCAACTTGGTGTATCTTTTTTGTCTGCATTGAACCATCCACTGACTACAACTGCTGGGTAACCATCCCACCCTCGCTGCCAATTGTTGGAGCAAGCATCCTGTTCATGGCACCAGTTGTAGGGGAGGCATCAGATATCAGGCTCATCATCTCCGTAAGTTCTTTATTGGTTTTAGCAGTTACGTAGACACACCAGGCAGGGCAGGGCCAGGGCCAGGGCTGGGAGTGGGCAGGCGATTCCCGCAGCTCTCCAAGAATCTTCACACTCTTTCTCTGGTCATATGCATGCTCACTTGTTCTCTCTGTACCCTTTTATCCCCTCTCTCCTAGGCCCTCTCTCCTAGGGTGTGTACATGTGTGAGTGTGCATGCTCACATATGTACATACCTACTGGTCTGCACAATCATGGGGTAGATGCAATACTATAGGTGTTGGTCACAGGTGAATGTAGGAAAGAGCTTGGCCAACTTACTTACTCGACACCAAGTCCATGTCAAAGAGAGAATAAAGAAAAAGAAGACTTAAAAAAAAAAAGCAAACAGGGCCGGGCATGGTGGCACATGCCTGTAAGCGGCAGCCTAGGAAACAACAGCTGGGGCCAGGGATTGCGATTCGAGTCCTGCTGGGAGCACATAGCGAGACCTAGTTCCAAAAAAATATATCTGGGCATGGTGGCATGTGCCTATAATCCCAGCTACCTGGGAAGCTGAGGTTGGGAATTGTTTGAGTCTGTGGTTCCCCAGGCAACATAGTCTGCAGTTCCACAGGCAAAAATAGCGAGACCTAGTCTCAAAAAAAAAAAAAAAAAAGCAAACAGAGGAGATGGTGCTAAAAGGAACATGACTAAAGAGATCTAACAACCAAATGCAAGCTGTGGCAGGTGGGTGGCGAGGGGAGGGAGCTTCTTGGTCCAAAGACGCAGCTGTGAAAAGACTTCTTGGGATAACTGGGGATATATAAATATGGACTAGCTATTTGGTGATGTTGAATTATTACTGAGTTTCTTAGGTGTGAAAATGATAGTATGTATAATAGAGTGTCCCTCTTTTTAGGGGTGTCTGTTGAAATAATTAGAAGTGAAATGGCATGATGTCAAGTGTTCAGCTGAAGGTGACTCGGTGGGTAGGGCATGGATGCAGATATACAAACCCCAGCGTGAATACGTTCAAACTTAGCGGGGACCCAGGGGTGTTCACTTTGCTCCTAACCTTCCTCTGAACTTTGCATTTTTCATTATAAAGTTTGGAGTGGAAAATTCTAAAACAGAAAAAGAAGCTAGGTCTCCTAACAAAGTGTAGGAACTCTTACTGTAAAAAGACTGCTTTACAGTCTTCTTTTACACTTCCTAAAAAGTGCATTTTGCTAAGGAAATGATATCTAGCATTTCTGAGAAATGAGCAATAATTGAGAGAATGGACACATTAGCAAAGTAGGTAATTCAGCACATCTGAGTTATCTATGTAAATTGCAATCATGAAAATGAAGGGCTTTCACTGCATTTCTAAGAAACATCCTCTTTTGGAAACTCTTGCTTTTATCTTACCTCTGGGACACTCAGAGAAGGCTCAACAACAGGGTCTCAATATGGCCATGGACACGAGGGGTGCTTCAAATGCTTGAAGACGAACACTTGTTGCTTCAGAGACCACATGTCCAGAGTGGACCAGGGTCCTCTGGGTCAAAACATGGCGACATATTTGTGTAGAGTGGAGCAGTCTCACCGGCCAGCACTTACTGATCTACATGACAATATGCCCTTGACTGAATAATTCTGATTAGGGAATCTGAGCCATTTGATGAAATGTGAAGAGGGCCTCTAGGAAATGATGCTTGAATGGTACTTAGGATATAGCAAGAGCACATTAAGAACTCATTTATAAAGATAAAGACTGAGAGGATATCTTAAGTGAAAAAAGGTAGCCTCTGAAGTTGCATATTCCCTCTGCATAAGTCATTAATTGTGTAAAAATAAAATGACTGTGAATGAGTCTATCTGTCACCAACAGTGATACATTTATACGTGTAAATGCTGGTATTTACTGGAAGGCTGAGTGAACATATATGCTAATGGGGAAGCTAGCCTAGTGTCTGTAGATGTGAGAGAAGTATTCTTTCTGCTATATTCCCTTTCATGTTGTCTGAATTTTCCTCTTTCCCAGGCCCTCATTTTAACTGTTTAACTACACATATAAATAAAGAAACCAGCACGCAAACCTTGTGGTATATAGGTATCCAAAGTTACTTTGACTGTGGAGATTAAAATTAGAATCCTGCACCCCCTTGGGAGACTGTCTCAGAAGGGCTGGTTTCCGAATGAGGTTTAGAGGGTTCAGAATGAGGTTCAGAAACCTCCAGCACCTGTTCTGAGGGAGGCTGGTGCAGAGGGAAGATCTATTTTCATGGTCACGAAATCAAACATGGCCAATAACAATAATAATTCCTTGTAGCTGTGGCCTCCGGCGGGGTGGGCGTGACACGTGCAGGGCTTCATGGTCACCGGTCCAACAGATGAGGGGAAAATGAAATAACTCCTCCTACAAAGGTCTACAGCTTTGTTCTGCTTGGTTTAATGAAATGTCCCACCAAGCGGGAGAAGCCAGAAGTGAACGTTCCCATTAGCACAAACCTCAGAAATGGGCAAAATGAAACTATGGGGACAGAAGTCATCAGACTAGGACTAGTTATTTTGGGGTGGGAGGAGTTGTCTGAGTTCATCTGCATCTGGGTAGGTTGCCTTGGTGTTGCACTTTTGTAAGCATTCCTTAAAATGCCTGCATTTAAAATGCACTTAAAGTGCTTGCATATCACTGCAATTTAAATGACATCTCTAGCAAGAGAAAAACAGTAAATATAGACTATTATTTGTAAACCCTATTTGATCAAAAGCATCAACAAGGTGTGATCCACAGTGAGATGGATATTAGGGAACTGTACCACTCAATTTTTAACCACCCCAGGGTCAGGTTGGATTTTGTTTGTAGTTAGCACAGTCTCCACTAGGCTGGCTTTACAGCAACACAGACCCAGCTCGAGGCGTGGGTGCAGGGCTGTCCTTTGTCCAGTAGATCTGGCCTACTCAGCAGATGGAGATGTCTTTCTAGAAAGGCAGAGTTAACCCCCTGGGAGCCCCCTCGCTGTTCAGCAAGGTGGCAAGGGGCACAATAAGAACACCTCCCCTGACTCTGGGTTTGCCTATTTCAACAGGCAGAATGTTCCTGGGAATAGATTCTATAGTGCTCACAGATCCGTCACACCCACCCAACTCTCATTTTGTTATTTTTCATAGACACAGTAATAGGCATCTTCCCCATGTAAAAAGCTACACATTGCAAATAGGGATAGAGTCCCTTTTGCCTATCACTCCCAATCCTGATCTCAACTTGGTGGAGGCCACCTCCATCATCATGAGTTACCTTTCAGACTCGTGTATCAGGTGCCTAAGCACAAAATCACAGTGTGACTCATCTGTACCTTTGTTATGCTAAAAGGCATATGGTATCATGCTACATTCCAAAGGTGTCATGCTACATACAAGCTACTATTTTTCACTCAGTGATCTGTGTTGACAATCATTTCATGTAACTGCTTACAGACCCCATTCTTTTTAACTGTACAGTATTTCTGGTTGTCTTGTTTATTCAGCCATCCTCAGCATTTACATTATTATTTCCAGTCACTTTCTACTATTAAAGATGCTCCAGTGAGTACCCCTGTGTACTTGTGATATACGGAGAAGAACTTCTAGGTCATGGGTTGGTGTATGTTCTTTATTTTAATGGTTCTTTGCATGCTGCCCTCCAATATGGTGGTGATATCACCCTCTCTCTGTGGGGTATGAGCTCACACTTTCTAGATCATCCTTCAGTATCTGCTATTATCAAACTTTAAGATTGCCAACTTGCTAGATGAAAATTAGGTCTCTAATTGTTATTAAACGAGTATTCTTCTAACTGGTGATGAGATTGAGCATTTTATAGATCTAACCATTTAAATTTCCTCTCCTCTTTTGCTCAATCTCACGCTACTCAATCTTTTGGTTTCTTCCCTCTGGCAAAAATTGCTTCCTGGAATTCCTTCCTTATACCTGCCCGATTTCTTCCCACCCCCAAAAGCTTCCTTCCTGAATGCCATAGACTTTTGGTGACTTCTAAATTCCTCTCACTCCATTATTTATCTGATGGGCTTTCTATCCCCTGGAAAGTTTTACAAGCATTGTAAAGAAACAGAAATGAGGCTGCAATAGTATGATATGGGTTATGGTGCTATTTCCCCCCTCATTATTCTTAGTACATTTACTATGTGCTAAGAACCTGCTCTAAGTAATTGTGTTAACTCATTTCATCCTTATAATAACCGGTGAGGCAGGTACCACTATAATGCCCATTTTACAGAAGAGATAATGAAGGGACAGAATTTTGCCAACAAAGTTTCCTGCTAGGAAGTGAACGAAGGAAGATTTAAACCCAGACTGTCCCTCCTAGGATTACTCTTCCAAGGGCTTTGATAGGGGTTGAATAGGGGGCTGAGGAACACAGTAAATGTTACCTGCCATGGCTCGGGGCAATCAGGGGTGGCTTCCCAAAAGAAGTGATACTTCAACTGTATCTAAAGAAGGAACAGCCGGGCTTGGTGGCTCGTGCCTGTAAGCTTCAGCCTATGAAGCGGCTGGGGCTAGGGATCACGGTTCGAGTCCCGCTCGGGGCAACACAGCGAGACCTGGTCCCAAAAAATGGCTGGGCGTGGTGGTGCGCCTGTAATCCCAGCTACCTGGGAAGCTGAGGCAGGAAATTGCTTGAGTCTGTGGTACCCCGGGCAACGTGAGCCTGGGGTTCCACGGGCAGAAATAGCGAGACCTAGTCTCAAGTCAATAAATAGATAGATAGATAGGAAGAAAGAAAGAAAGAAAGAAAGAAAGAAAGAAAGAAAGAAAGAAAGAAAGAAAGAAAGAAAGAAAGAAAGAAAGAAAGAAAGAAAGAAAGAAAGAAAGAAAGAAAGAAAGAAAGAAAGAAAGAAAGAAAGAAAGAAAGAAAGAAAGAAAGAAAGAAAGAAAGAAAGAACAAAGGAAGATGACCTTTGTTCATGAGGCATAAAATAGGAAAAGGTTGTCTGGATAAAAGCAAGGGCCTGACCAATGCTTGTAGGCTTAAGAACTGGTTTACCTTGGCTGCCTCCTGAGACCAGGTGCCAGTGAGATCTGGTCAGGTCTGGAAGACGTATGGGCCATACCTAAGTTTGTACCTCATTCCAAGGCCAGACCAGCCTTTCCTCTGCTCTGGCTCAGCACACAGGACCATAGGGATTCCTAGAGCATCAGGCCAAGTCCACCCACCTCGGTTCCTGAGACAGACTGCGCAGGCGCAGGGGGAGAAGGGGCGGTGATGATTTACATTCTCCAGGTTTGGGGGAAAACCCAGGAAGTGCAACCGGGCACTAATCAAATCTAAGGTTAATAATAAACGTCCTGAGTAATGAGTGGCTTGACCCGGAGCAGGCGAGGAGGCCGGAGCCGAACCGGCCCCAAGGAACAGAGTGAGTAGCCAAGGGAGCAGGCAAGGCTGGTGAGTGAGAGTGAGGAGGATTTGACCCCTGATACCCATGTGGGTTCAGTGGGGTTCTTGGGTGAGGTGCAGCAGGGGACAAGGTTGGCCTATCTGCAGCCACCCCAAGCCTGAAAGCGTAGAGTCTGGGGGTTTGGGGAGTGTGTGCCTGGCAACTTGGTGGTAGAGCTAAGATTGGGGGGAGGGGGGTTGTCAGGAATTTTCATGCTCTTCCACCACAATCTGTCCCCTGAGCCCACAGCCAGATGACCAAGACATTTAAAAATTATATATATGCATATATGCATATATATAAATATGATATTTACAATATCATATTTATTTACAATATCATATTTTATTTAGAAAACAAGGATATTTTGTTTGATAACAAATAACTGAAAGTGGGGCTTGAACACTAATTTTGGACTCATAGTAATATGTAGGAGATACAGGGAGAATCAAAATTAAGAAATGTTAAGATCCTTATGTTTATCAAAAGAGAACACAGATTTGTGAAAAATTGAGTACTACTACGCTGGCATTCTAAAAATGTTTTATCTTGAAGTTGACACATATAAAAGTAGAGAGAATTTGAAGAAGTGTACTGTATTATGTTCCCCAACTTCACAATATCAATATATGGCCTTCTTACTGCAATCATGCTCCCCACTTCCCCAGTGGGGATCATAAGGAAGGTAATTCCAAACATTGTTCAATGGAAATAGATCTTAAAACACAAGGCCTCTTTAAAAAACAAAAGCCAAAGAACTAGCTCGCTGCCAGATTCACTTCTGAAGGGAATGATTTCTTAGTATCACCAAATAGCGGATGGGGTTCAGACTTTTCCAGTTGATTTGTTCATGCCAGGATCTAAACACCACTCACATTATCCTTTCAATTTTGCATTTCCTTTCCATCTAGAACAGTCCACCCTGTCTCATTAATTTGTTGAAGAAACTGCATCTTTTATATCTTTTGTACTGTAGGATTTTTATGAGGGCTAGTTTTAAGGCTCTGCTTAAAGCACAGCCTGGAGGCACAGGTTGCTGAGGTGGGTGAAGGGAGCCCAGTCTGTCAGGGGCAGACCATAAGGCTGGGTGAGGGGTGTCAGGACTTGCTCTCTTCTGCTGGCCCCAGGCCTCCCAGGGAGCCTAGCTTTTTATGAGTCCCTTTCATGTCCAGTGACCAGGTCCCTAGATAAGGGTTCAAGTGTATACAAATTGGGTTGGATCAAGCAGGGCCCAGAGTAAGGATGAAAGAGTATGAAACTGCTGGGGGAAGGCAGGGATTGCAACCACAAGTCAGGAATTATCCAGAATTGTGAGTTAGCACTGAGGGAGGTTGCCCTGGGCAGGAGTCTGAAGTTTTAGCCCCTGCCAGTTTTTCTCAGGCTTGCTGTGTGGCCATTTCTGACTCCCTTGACCTCTCTGGGAACTCTGTCTCCTCCTCTGAAAGATAAAGTGTCTCTGTCCCATCAGATGACCCTCAAGGGCATTAAAGGACCTTGAACCTGCCAGAGTCTCCCTTGAAGACAAATCAAGCTTCAGAAAAGTACTGCAGTGAGAAAAAAAAAAAAAAAACCACTGACTTTCTGTAACCTAGCATTTTCAAAAGTAATCCACTACAGAGGTCTTTCTTGGTATAGCACCCATTAACAAGCGAAACACGTGGGGAAGCACAGGCAAAAGTGTCCAAGAATCCTTTTACCTGGCTGCTTTCTGGTCTTGGGGTGCAGAAGAGCCTGGGGTATCAGCCATGTCCAGAGACCCAGGCACACAAGAGGAGTGCTTCCATTCTTTACTTTGTCAACAAGCTTCTTTCCCAGTCTTCTAGTCTGCTGGCTCATGTAAATCTTGGAAGTTCCTGTACCTCTTTGGCTCTGGATGTTGGTTCTGGGGTTTTACCCAAGTCCAGATGGTGGGAAGGAGAAGGGCCAAGGATGGCATCTGTGGTCACTGGGGGCACTGTCACCCCATCAGGTTCAGCAGTTTGCTGGCTTCTAGGCCAAGAGGGGATATGCCTTGTCCAATCTGACACACTGCCTCCCCAGTCACCAACTGACAGTGCAATTGGTATGGGTGTACTTCCCTCTCTCTTATCTCCCCAAATGGGAAAAGGGTGAGGGATCTCTTTTCAATTTTGTTTGACCCTCTTGTCTTTAAATCTTCTTTTTCTTAAGTCTAAGTTTTTTTTTTTAAGCAAGTTTTTAGTTTATTGAAATTGAGTTGTAATAGACATATAACTTATTAGTTTCAGGTATACAATATGATTGTATATGTATACATCACAAAATGATCACTATAGTAAAAGCAAGTTATTCTTGTGAAGAGAACATTAAAGGTCTATTTCCTTAGTGCTAAGTTTGTCTGTTGGATAGTTAGTCCCATCTGGAATTCCAGAAATAATAAAAGAAGTTACCGTAGAAAGTCTTTCACCCTCCTTGTCTTCCAGTCTTTGCTTTCCTAAGCTAAATAGCATCACTGAGCTATAGTTCATGATCCATAAAATTTAAACTGTACAGTTCATTGTTTTTAGTATATTTCAAGAGATGCATAAACATAACTATAATTAATGTTAGAGATTTATATCACTTTAAAATACCTTATCACTCTTCACTCCCCAGAACCTCAAACCACAGCTGCCACTAATCTACTCTCTGTCTCTAGATTTACCTATTTTTGGATATTTTATAGAATAGAATATTGTGTTTGAAGACTGAATTCTTGCACTTAATGTTTTTGAGATTAATCCAGGTTGTAGCATATGTTGTACTTCAT
This sequence comes from Uropsilus gracilis, assembly GCA_004024945.1. Classification (NCBI taxonomy): domain Eukaryota; kingdom Metazoa; phylum Chordata; class Mammalia; order Eulipotyphla; family Talpidae; genus Uropsilus; species Uropsilus gracilis. The sequence continues at coordinate 15,590 of PVHY01012723.1, read as the reverse complement.
TCCTTTTGTGGCCATATAATATTCCATCTCATAGAATAAACCCCTTTATTCCTCTGTTATCAATTAGTGAACATTTTGATTGTTGCCACTTTTGAGCTGATATGAATAATGCTGCTATAGGACATCAGTTACAAGTATTTGAATGGGCATGTTTTCAGTTGTCTTGGGAATGTAATTGCTGATAATAGTAGTTTTATATTTAACATTTTGAGAAACTGTCCAAAGTGTCTGAACCATTTTTATCATCCTGCTTAATGCAGTAGGATTCCAATTTCTCCCACATCCTTGCCAATACTTACAACTGTCCATCTTTTTCATTATAGCTGTTGCAGCAGAAGCTCAGTGTGGTTTTGACATGCACTGCACTAATGACAAATGATATTGAGAATATTTTCCTGTGCTTATTAGCCATTCATACATTTTCATTAAAATTTCTACTCAGCTTCTTAACCTATTTCTAGTTTGGGTTATTTGTCTTCTTTATTTTTCTGTTCTGAAGTCTTTATATAGTCTACATACAAATTCCATGTCAGATACAGTACATGATTTGTAAATATTTCCTCCTAAGTCTGTGGATTATCTTTTCAGTTTCTCGATGGTGTTCTAAGAAATGCAAGGTTCTCATCTTAAGTCAAGTTTCTCAATTGTTAGTCATTTGTGAATTTGCTGTCAAATCATGATGATTTTCCTGTTTTCTTCAGAAAGTTGTCTAATGCTTGCTTGGGCAGCATCAGTACTAAAATTGGAAGGCTACAGAGATTATTAGCATGCTCTCTGAATGATGACACACTAGTTCGAGAGGCTTCCATATTGTAAAGGGATTATTCTAAATGAAGTCAGCCAGAGGAGAAAGATAAATACCTGATGGTTTCACTTATATATGGAATCTTATATTGCGAAACCAAACAAAGGGTCAGACAAAGACAAACTCTAAGACTGACCCTGGAAAGCAGACTGTAGACCTGAGACAGGGAGAAGGAGAGAGTAGAAAACAGGGGTGGGGATAGGGGAAATTGAAATATGGCAGAGGATGATGGCAGCTTAGGTGGCAGGAAAAGTTTGGTGACCACACCTGAGGGGAGAAATCCTGTGCTGTGAAAACATAAACAAGGATGTTTAAAAATAAAGTGTCTAGCTTTAGCTCTTTCATTTAGGTTTCTGATCTACTTTGAGACTGCAGACAAAAGGAAGAGAGAAAGAGCTTATGTGCCAGGCAGTTATGTACCTTGTTTTATTTTTATTTTTGCTTTTCTACTTAACATACCTCTGAGTTCTTTCCACAATAGCATATAAATAGCAATCACAAGAGTAAATACAACAGTAATTTTTAATGCTGGGCACAGTGGCTCGTGCCTGTGAGCTTCAACCTATGAAGCGGCTGGGGCTAGGGATCATGGTTCGAGTCCTGCTCAGAGTAACACAGTGAGACCTAGTCCCAAAAAATAGCTGGGTGTGGTGGCGCGCACCTGTAATCCTAGCTACCTGGGAAGCTGAGGTTGGGGATTGCTTGAGTCCATGGTACCCCAAGCAACGTGACCCTGTGGTTCCATGGGCAAATAGCGAGACCTAGTCTCAAAAAACAAAACAAAAACCAGTAATTTTTACAGACATTGCCAGATTGCCCTCCCTGAGTGTTTTCCCTACTTCCTCTCCTTCCACAAAGAACAGGAGAGCTACTTAGCTCTGATCCCTCAGGATGCAGCACAGAGGAGAGGCACATTCCCAGGAATGGTGACCAGGCAACTGTCGGGAAAATGCTCTTGAAAAATTATCATGCTTAAGCTGTGGGGTGAGTTCCGGGAGTAGTTCCAGGCCTAGAGTGTTAACTTCATGATACTATTATTATTATTATAATTAATTGATGTTCTAGTAATTTTGCTATAAAATAATTATAATTAATCCATTATATGTTATACTGCTTATATTGAATAACTTCCATTCAGTAGCCATGTCTTGGGCCAGTTGCATGCTTCTCATGTAACATCCTTGAGGAACTCTCTCTGCAAAGGAAAGCTCATAAATCCCATTTCACAGATAAGGAAAACTGAGGTTATGTGCTGCCCAGGTTCTTCCCCAGGATGATGCCGGACTGACTGAGAACTGTGTTTTACCCACCCAGGCCTCTGTCCTCACATGTGTTCTGCCACTGAGCTGTGGCAAATGAGTTTGCAAAATGTGCTAACGGGAACAAACCTTACCACGAGAAGCAGTGGTTACTTCTCTTTTATAAACAGAAACCTGAAGAGTAACTTGACTAGTTCTTCCAGGACTGCATTTAATTCTGACTTTAATTCTGACTTTAGATCCAGCTGGGGATGGCTCACTCCCTGAGAATCTCTGAAAGTTAGTTTGCAGTTATTTTCTACTTCAGAAAAGACCTGGTGAGAAATCATATACAGTAACTGAACTAAAAAGCCATCCTTTTTTCCTCCCTACCTCCTTGTCTCACTTTTTTTCCTTCTCCCCCTTCCCATCTAACATCTCTTTCCTGTCCTCCTCCTTCTCCTCCTCCTCTTCCTTCTTCACAATGAATAAAATTGAGGTCACTGTCAATTCTCCCACATGTTGCCCATTTCAGCCCATAGTTCGTCCAGGCCCACACCCCATCTCTTTACACTGAGATTCCCTCTAGCCCTCTGCCACCACAGACAGCCTACCTCCAACTCACATTGCAATCAATATTTGCTCAAAGATGAATGAAAAGTTTCTCCTGTCTATAAAGCTTGTATTGTCCTTTCTTTTCAAGTCACATCAACAGATTTTCTTGGCAGAATTTTAGAGAGCAAAAATGAGGAGCCCATTCCACTCCTTCCTCCTGGGGACAGATCTTTCCTTTTACTACAGAGGAAGAGAAAGCTTTGGCTTACTTAGGCCTTTGTGGCAGGAATTGGCCCTTTTATTTTTTTCTTTGACTGAAGTCCAGGTCTTGGCCAACACATTTCTCACTATAATAAGGAATGGTAATATTAATAAGGACAATAACTCAGGAGGTCACATCATTACTAATATGCTCAGTACCATGTAAAGGAAAATATTTGCTACTTACTTAATATTACTAATATGCTTATTTATTATTACTAATATGCTCAGTGCCATGATAAGGAAAATATTTGCTACTTATTTAATATTCACAGTGGCCTTATGAACTAAGTAATAGCACCCCCATTTTACAGGTGAAGATATTGGGTCTCTAAGTGGTGAAGTTCATAGAGCTGGGAAATGCTGGGCCCCGGGTTTGCTGTCCTATGGTTCTTAATCATTGTGACCCAGTGACTTCATGAGGTTCACACTCAAAATGTCTTGGGACAGAATGTGCTTACATCCCTAGTTCTTGACTTTTCAATTTAACATTATGACTTTTCAATTAAACATTATGACAGACTTTCTGCTTTCTAAGATGAGAACTTAACTCTTACATCATCATCTGTGTATACACCACAACCCTCCACCCTGCTTCCCTTAGCATGATTGGTTAGATCCATTTAGAGTGTGAACAGCTCCCAGGCAGGGAATGGGGCTGATCTCACAGTGGATGTGGGCACCTCAGGTGTGGGAGCCCATTCCACTCCTTCCTCCTGGGGACAGATCACTCTGTCATCACACCCTGACAGATATCACACTCTGACAGCCTGGTCATGTGCCCATGATGCAGCCCCAGAATTTCCCAGAGAATCTGGCCCTGATGTTCAAGGAAGGCTGACTGCCTAAGACTGACTAATCTTTGCTAGCTGCTAGCTACTCAGTCTGCCCTCAAAATGTAAAACCCTCTACAGTTTCATTCCTCTTGCCCTCCTGCCTCTCTCTTAGAAGTCCTGCTTTTGCTTCTATTCATGGACTGTCATCTAAATGGTTGTTCTCACATGCACAAGTTAACTATTTTATAGCCAACAAAATTGAAAGTCTGCGTTATTCACTTGTAGTTACTCATGTATTTACCATGATATAAAAAAAAAAGTTCACAGCTGCACCAGACATATACTAATTTCCCCCAAGGTTCATAACTCCTCAATCATCTATGCAGGTAATTCCATAATGTTTCCCCGGCTCTGGAATGGTACCAGTCTGTCAAGTGGTCAAAATACTGTTCATCTCTTGTTATGTTTTCACTGGCGACTTGGTTCCTCCCTACTCCTGTTGTAGCTGGGACTCCTTAGAGACTTCCTTCACCTCCTTTCTGAGAAATCCTTAAATCCTTTCTTCCCTCTTTGCTGAGGGGAAGTGGGCTCTGTTTTTTCTCCCCTCTCTTCATTTTTCTCTTTACTCCCTAGAGTTGATGGTGCATATCCTCCAGTAGCTTTCCAAGAAATGATGCAAGGATAGAAGATAAAACTTTTGCAATCTTGTATGTCTCAAATGTCCTTATCTGACCATGTGCTTGATTGACAACAGGGTGTGGTAGAAAGAACTCTCTATAAGAAATTTGAAGGCATCGTTGCGCTTTCTTCTTTTTTTGCTTTTTGGTGGTAACATATACCACAAATTTACCACATCAGCTATATTTAGTGTGCAATCTAGTGGTATTAAGTACATATGCAGTATTTTGCAAACATCACTACTGTCTACACCTAAACCTTTTCATCATCCCTAACAGAAATTCTGTGCTGTTAAGTAATAACACCAAATTCTCTCCTTCCCTCAGCCCTTTATAACCTCTAATCTACTTTCTAACACCATAACTTTGCCTGTTCTGGTTACTTCATATAAGTGGCATCATATATTTGTCCTTTACAACTGACTGGTTTAACTTAATGTCTTCAGGTTTCATCCTGTTGGAGCACATGTCTGTCTTTCATTCATTTTAATAACTGAGTAATATTCCACAGCAGGTTGCACATTTTGTTTTCCAATACTTGAATTATTTCTACCACTTAGCTATTGTGAAAAATACTGCTATGAATATTGTTGTAGAAGTCTCTGAGTTACTGCTTTCAGTTATTTTGAATATATACTAAGAGTGGAATTACTGACCAATTTGAGAACTGACCAAATTGTTTTCTACAGTGGCTAAAGCATTTTAGAAATATCTAAAATGGTTAGAATATCTCCCTATCCTCACCAACACTTTTTTCATTTTCTTTTTGATAATAGCGATCCCAACAGCCTACCAGTCAAGTGGTGTCTCATTATGGCTTTGATTTGCATTGAAAACACTTTGAGCATGTTATCATGTGCTTATTGGTCATTTGTCTTTTATTTGGAGAAATGTGAATTCAATCTTCTGCCTAGTTCTGACTTGAATTGATCAATTTTTGTTGTTGAGTGTAAAAAATTCTTTATATAATCTGAATATTAGAGACGGGCACAGTGGCTCGTACCTGTAAGCTTCAGCCTATGAAGTGGCCGGGGCTAGGGATCGCGGTTCGAATGCCACCTGGGGCCCGTAGCAAGACCTAGTTCCAAAAAAAATAGCTGGGCATAGTGGTGCGTGCCTGTAATCCCAGCTACCAGGGAAGCTAAGGCTGGGGATTGCTTGAGTCTGTGGTACCCCGGGCAATGAGAGCCTGCATTTCCACAGGCAAAAATAGCGAGACCTAATCTAAAAAAAAAAAAAAAAAAAAAAAAAATCTGAATATTAACCCCTGATTAGAGAGATAATTTGCAAGTACTTGCTCCCATTTTGTCAATTGTCTTTTCACTCTCTTGATGCACATATTTTGAATTTTGATGGACCCAGAATATCTACTTTATCTTTTGTTTTCTGTGCCTTTGGTGTCACATTTAATGTGTCATTACCAAATTCAAGCATGAAGAGATCCCTCCTGTGTTTTTTTGTAAATGCTTTTTATGTGATACATTTTGAGTTAGCTTTGTATGCATTGTATAATATGGGTCCAACTTTATTATTTTGCATATAGATATCTATTGTTGTTGAAAAGACTCTTTTTCCTTTGAAAGTTCTTTGAACCTCTGTCAAAATCAACCAGTCGTATTATGCAAGAATTTATTTCTAGGTTCTCTGCTTTATTCCGTTGGTCTGTATGGCTGACTTTATACCAATTCCATATGTCTATTTTAGCTTTATAGTGAATCTCAAAGTCAGGAAGTGTGAGTCATCCAACTTTTTTTACAAGATTGTTTTGGCTATTGGAGGACCCTGGCAATTTCAGATGAATTTAAGGTTGGGTTTTCCTATTTGTGTGAAAAAGTTGTCAGGATTTTATTAGGGATTTCAACTGAATTTGTGTATCATTCTAGATACTATTGACATTCTAACAATGTTAAGTCTTCTGTAAACTTGACATGTCTTTCCATGTGTTTGCATCTTAACTACTATCAGCAATATTTTGTAATTTTCAATGCCTACTTTTACCTTCTTGGTTATTCTAAAGTGTTTTATCTTTGTCTAAATATTACTTTAAGTGCAGTTGTTTTTCTTAATTTCCTCTTAGAATTGTTCATTACAAGTGTATATATTATATATATGTTATATGCAACTGATTTTGTATCCACAACTTTGCTAAATTATTAAATATAGCAGTGTGGGATTTTTAGGGTTTTCTACATTATCACATCATTTGTAAATAGAGGCCATTTTTCTTTCTCCTTTCCTATTTCCCAATTCCTTTGGTTTGCTCTTGTTATAACTTCCAGTACTATGTTGACTAGAAGGGATAAAAGTAGTCATTCTTGCCTTGTTCTTGATTTTAAGGGAGAAGTTTTCAGTCTTTATAATCATTGAATATAACATTAGCTGTCAGAATGTCATCTATGGCATTCTGTAGTGGAAGTTACCTTCTATTACTAATTTTTGAGCATTTCATCATAAAAGGTGTTGATACTTTGTCAAGTGCATTTTCTGCATTATTTCAGATGCTCATATAATTTTTCCTTATATTGACTAATTTTTGTATGTTGAACAATCATTCCATTCTGGTAATAAATCCTACTTAGTTATGGTATGTACTCCTTTTTACTATAGTATCTGATTCTATTTGCTAACATGTTGAGGACTTTTATATTTACATTTGTAGAGTATATTGGTCTATAAATTTTTTTCTTACACTATCTTTATTAAGTCTGGTATAGATGTAATACTGATCTCATAGAAATGAGATCTTACCCCCCTTCTACTTTTTGGAAGAGTATGATAGGATAAGTGTTATTTCTTCTTTTAATGTTTGGTGGAATGTACTAGTGAAGACATCTGGTCCTGAGATTTTCATTGGAAAACTCCTTACTAGTTATAGATTTATGCAGATATTCTTTTCTTCAATTGCTAGGTCTAGTAGGTTGTTTCTAAAAATTTGTCCATTTTAGCTAGCATTTTGGTGTATGGCTATTCATATTCTTATCTTATAATCCTTTTCATTTCTATAAAATTTGTGGCTCTCTCCCTTGCTTTGTTTTCTGATTTCAATAATATGAACCTTTTCTCTTTTTCTTAATGTAGCTGAAGGTTTGCAAATTTTCTTAATCTTGTCAACCAACTTTTGGTTTTGTTTGCTTTATTTCTTTCTGCTCTAATCTCAATTATTTTTTCCTTCTAGTTTTGAATTTAGCTTATTCTTCTTTTTCTAGCTCCTGTGCAGTTAGGTTATTATTAGAAATCTTTTTGTATGTGTGTGTATGTCTGTCTGTGTTTATAGACATACAGTTCCTCATTATTGCTTTGATAATACCCCCATGACTTTTAGTATGTTGTGGTTTTATTTTCATTTATCTCAAGATATTTTCTAATTTTTCTTGTGATTTTTTTTTCTTGGGCTTATTGAGTAAGACTATGTTGCTTAATTTTCACACATTTGAGAATTTTTGAGTTTTCTTGCTGTTACTGATTTCTAGTTTCCTCCTATTACTATCAGAACAAATACTTTGATGATGATTTAAATCTCTTTAAATTTACTGAGATTTATTTTGTGAACAAGTCTGTCCTGGAGAATATCCCATGGGTACTGGAGAAGAACATGTACCCTGCAGTTGTTGGAAGGAGTTTTTGTGTGTGTCTGTTAGATCTAACTGATTCATGATACTGTTTAAGTTTCTTACTTTTTTTATTGATCTCTCCTCTGGCTATTCTATCCATTATTGAAAGTAGAGGCAAAGAAGGAAGGAAGGAAGGAAGGAAGGAAGGAAGGAAGGAAGGAAGGAAGGAAGGAAGGGAGGGAGGGAGGGAGAAAGAAAGAAAGGGAGGGAGGGAGGGAGGATGAGGGGACAGTAACCAACTAAAGTGGGGAAGAATAGCATCTTAAGCAAAAGGAGTAGCACATACAAAGATCCTGTGGTAGGAATGTGGCATGTGAAATAAGGCAGAGATCAAAGCTAAGTAGAACATACCTGATATGAGAGAGATGGAACCATTTCATACATGGGGAAATGAGGCTAAGGGAGCTGAGGTGCTACCCAAGGTCAATCATCAAGTAAACCTTGGGGGTGGAAACATATTTGCCAGGTTCCCCCTCTAGTTGCTAAAACACAGAGTAGGGATGTGAGCAAGAGAGGTCATGAGTTCCAACTTCCAGCAAGTGCCGGCTACCCTCACACTCCCTGCCTCTTAGCTCCACAGGGCCTGTGGAAAGGAGTGATCATGGAGCTCTGTTCTCAGGAGCAGTACTGGGATCCTCTGCTGAATGTCTGCCTCTCCTGCAAATCCATCTGCAACTATCAGATTCCACGCACCTGTGCAGCTTTCTGCAGTGAGTTCTGAGGCCCGAGTCCAGGGGACAACCGGACCATCCTTCCCTCCCCTCCCAGAGGTCCTTCTAACCACACTGCACTGGGCACTGAGGAGGGGTTGGTGGAAGATGAATAATGTAGCACTTTCGAACCCCTGGATCTTTCTGCTCTGGTCTCCCTGAAGTTTCTTAAATTACCTTAGGAACTTTGTACATGTTGTACTCTCTACAAACTCAAGAAGTCATATCATTTCATCTGTAAATACTAGATTATGAACCCCTTAAAATACCACCTCAATATCCTAATCACTCCCAGAAATAATTCCTTATCATCTAATACTCAGCAGTTTTTCCTGATTATTTTGAAAAATATCTTCTGCAGGCTGGTCTTTTCATAACTTGTTCTTTTCCTTAATAGAGCTTACAATTTGTATTGTGTCCTCCAGTGTATATGTGTTTCATTTCTATCTCTACCACTAGACATGAGCTCCTTGCCTGACCTGAGTCTAACATTATGCTTAACATGTAGTAAGAGCTCATAAATACTTGATGGTATTGTTCAGGGAAGCTGAGTAGCTTGTCCAGGATCAGGCAGCTTCATGGTGGAAAAGTTAGGGTTTGAAGCCAGGTCTCTCTGACTTTGAACCAGCAACTATTAGTGAAGTAAACATTCACTGTACTGTCACAAATATTCATGAAGTCTTTCAGTGTCTTGAAAAGAGAAATCTGACACAAGGAGGTTATATCTCACCTCAAAATACTATATTTCAAGGTGGAAAGGTTAAGTACTGCAAAATGTCCAAATTGGATGAGACCACCCCTGATGGAAGAATTCTTGGAGGGAATACCACCAGAGATGGGCTGCTAAGTGTTCGTAGTTGTACAGGTCATATGCAGGACACTGTGGGAAGAGAAAAGAGTGTGAGCAAAGGCATGGGGACAGGGAATCCTGGGGGCAAGAGGGGGCAAAGTCACAGAGCACCCAGGGCATGCCACTGTGTCAGGCTGTCCCAGAGTGGTGGTGTCAGTGGTTTTGTGTGGGTCAGCAGAGCCCTGGTGCAGGGTAGGACTAGGCTGTGGCCACCATTCCCATGGGAAATGCACATCTATGCTGAAGTCTCAACCCCACACTCTTTCTAGTCTTTTTCTGTTACTCTGTCAAGAAAATAAGGGTGAGGGTGTTTGCATGGCTAAGTGGTTAAAATGAATAAATCTACTTAGAGCTTCCAATAACAAAGCATTTTGAAATTGTGTGTTAGACACTGTGCTGGTCAGTTAGACACTGAGTATCACAGTCTTAAGTCAGTATTGAACCAGGCATGGTGGCGCACGCCTATACTTCAAGTGCTGGGAGGCAAGAGGCCAGGGATTGCTTGAGTTTGTGGGTTCAAGACTACCCCGGGCAACATAGCGAGACCTGGTCTTGAAAAAGCAGCCAGGGGCTGAGCACAGTGACTCGTGCCTGTAAGCTTCAGCCTATGAAGCAGCTGGGGCTAGGGATCGCGGTTCGAGTCCCATCTGGGGAACGTAGCAAGACCTAGTTCCAAAAAAATAGCTGGGCATGGTGGTGCACGCCTGTAATCCCAGCTACCTGGGAAGCTGAGGCTGGAGATTGCTTGAGTTCATGGTACCCCGGGCAATGAGAGCCTGTGGTTCCACAGGCAAAAATAGCGAGAACTTAGTCTCAAAAAAAAAAAAAAAGAAAAAAAAGAAAAAGCAGCCAGGCACGGTAGTGGGCACCTGTAATCCCAGCTACCTGAGAGACTGAGACTGGGGATTTCTTGAGTCTGCAGGATTGGTATTACCCCAGGAAAGACCTAATCTCAAAAATCAAACAAATAAAAAAGAAGTCTTATCATCATTTCTTCCAGAAATGAGCAAACTGAGGCACAGAGAGTGTGAAACCCCACAAACTGTAAGTGGTAGAGGTAGGGACGCACCCAGGCTTTTGTGTCCTTAGTCTTTATCTTGTACCACCTCTGAAATGTACCCTTAAAATCTGCTGGTGTTCCATCTTCTTCTAAATCAGATCTTGTTTTAAAAATGAGGTTCTTTCCCAGTGAGAGGAAAGGTTTCTGTCAGGCCTTCAAGTTAGTTTCTTAAAGGAAGTGTGACAGGCCTTGCTTGGCTTGCCTTCTGTTCCTTGGCACTGGCCTCTATTTAAGCTCCTGTGAGTCTCATTAATATTGAAGGCAGAAGGAGCTATTACCTTGAATTTTCGTATCTTCCTACCAGCTCCCTTCCCCAACTCAGAAATCCAATTCTGGCTTCCCATTCCAAGTCTACATTAACATGAGGTATGTTTCTCTTAGTAAGAGCTGAAAAATAAAAACTTGATGTGACTATGTAAATAACTTGATACCAACTTTAAAAGATAATGAGAAAATCCTTATGTATTTAGAAACTAAGAAACATACCTTTAAATTAGGTAGGTCCAAAGAAGAAATGATAAAAAGTAAAAACATATAAAATTAGATCTCAAAAAAGTACTACATATCAAAATAGTATGATACAACTAAAACAGTACATAATACAATGCATAGACTTACATCTCAGAAAAAGAGGTAACTTACCTTGGAATGGCTTTTAAGGAACTGGGATGTCATTTTTTTTTCTTTTTCTTTTCTATTTTTTTTGAGACTGTTTTTGCCTGTGGAACCACAGGCTCTCATTGCCCGGGGTACCACAGACTCAAGCAATCCCCAGCCTCAGCTTCCCAGGTAGCTGGGATTACAGGTGCACGCCACCACGCCCAGCTATTTTTTTTGGAATTAGGTCTCGCTGCGGGGCCTCAGTGGGACTCGAACTCTGATCCCTGGCCCCGGCCACAGCTTCCTAGGCTGCTGCTTACAGGCATGAGCCACCATACCTGGCCTTGTCATTTGTTTTCAACTTGTGCACCCTTTGACACCAGAGCCACGGCTTCTGCCGGTCTCTGTCACCCAGGACTGCCACCCATCTCTGTCTCTCAGAGTCCTTCAACTGCCGCAAGGAGCAAGGAAGGTACTATGACCAGCTTCTGAGGGACTGCATCAGTTGTGCCTCTATCTGCGGACGTCACCCCATACAGTGCAAGTATTTCTGTGAGACAAAACTGAGGGACCCGGTGAGCCTGCCATCAGAGCTAAGGAGACAGCAGACAGGACACACTGGAAGCTGGTCGGACAGCGTGGGACAATACCAGGTATCAGAGCACAGAGGCCTGGAGGCAGCACCAGGTAAGCCACCTGAGGGTGACCTGCTTGGGCTCTGAGGGCTGATATGGAAGAAGGAGAAAATCTGACCAAGGAGAGTCTTATAATGGAGGCCGAATGAGTTCTTAAAACATAGAGCAGCAAGTAGCCTGCCAAGCTATTCTCGATGGCTCTCTACCATGGAGACTTCCTCAGAGACTTCCTCAGGGAAAGGTATTACAAAGTCAGCTTAGGTGGGGGCTGGCACATGGGAGTGGTGAGAAGGATTCCTCTGAACTAAGCATCTGCTGAGTGCAGAGCATTGGAAATTCTAACTAATTGTCCCAGCAATCACCTCTTGGCTCACCAGCCCTGCTCTGTGTTGTCAGAAAGAATGGGTAGGAGAGGCCATGTGCCTCCACGTCACCTGACACTGTTACCGGCCTGTGAGCAGAGAGTCCACAGGCCCAAAGCCTTTGGTGGTTTTTTCCTTTGTTGTTGCTCTCTCTGTGATAACATCATTGCCATGAGGCCTGGCCTTGGTGCCAAGATTCACGGTCAGAGCTGGCACATCTGATGGCCCAGGTTGCCCAGTCCCAAGTTCTGCTTGGCTAGACTGTTGTCTCTTGCTTGTCTGTGCTCTTGCCAGTGAGCTGCTGCTTTGTAACAATCAGCCTGCAATGTGTTAGAAGTGTGAGGTAGCTGGAGTCAGCTGTTGGGCTCTGCTCTGATTCTCTCATTCATCTCCTGGGACCTGTGGGCTGACAAGGCACATCCTTCTTGTATGATGGCAAGGGTGGCAGAGAGAGAGAGGTGCACACGGCTCTTGATGCCAGGCCTGGGAGCCTGTACACAGCACTGTTGCCAGGTTGCAAAGCCAGCGGGGCTCAAGGAGAGTGTTTGTGGCTGGGCTTGATTTAGCAAAGAGAGGAATTGTCCAGAGCATGGTTTACAGAGCCAGGGAGCAAACTCCAAGGTGGGGAGAGTGGTCACACCTGCTCCTCCAGTGTCTGTGACCTTTCCATCTGTCCCATGGCCAGTGATGGACTTAATGCTTCAGGCAAACCTGGAACTCTCCCACTGCTGATGCAGTAGTCTTCTCCCATCCTACCCTCTTTACAGATGGAGAGGCTGAGACTCAAAATCTGTGCTGACTAACAGAGTCACACAGCAAGTGCTGAGTGGAGCTGGGACTTGGGCCTAGCCCGTGGTTCCATAGTGTGTCTACCCAGCAAGAGCAAAATGCCCAGAGCAGCACTCATGAGATTGCTAATGGATATGTGGTGTGCAGTGTGTGGTATGCAGTGTGTGGGGACATGTTGCCACTGGGGCCAGCACGACAGCTTGACCTGCTGCTTCACTGTCCCATGGGCACCATGGCACAGCCAGGGGATCCTGTGGGCCTCGGTGGCTCAGGGACTGTCCTGCTGAGCCTTGCTTCTGCTCTGTCTGTCCAGAGGCCTGGGGTTAGGGTGTCTGCACTTTCTGATGCCTGGGAATGCTGATGGGGCAGGAGCTGGGCTTAATGAGGATTATAAACAGGAAATACCTGGCCACTTGCCTGGGGAGAGAGCGGGTGTGGACCTGTCTGAAGGCAGAGAATGCAGCCAGGCTGCGTCCAGCTCCACTAGTGGTGGGGTTGATGTGTCCTCTGTCCTCCTTGTGGGGCCCCAGAATCCTGCCATCCCCCCAGACATGCCTCACCCGTGCCCAGCCCTACTCAGTCACATCCTGGGTCATGTACTCTCAGAGCTGTCATCCCTTCATTTGACAGTAGAGGGCCGACTGAGCCTGCCAGACCAAGGCAGACCCTGTCCCAGACCCCCAGGGTTACCATCTAAAGGGAGAGACAGACAGTAAACAACTTACGCAAGTGATACAGTCATCTCAGTGCATGGTGGGGACATAGCCCAGGTAGGGGTGTGATGGGGAACAAGGAAGGTTTCCCTAAGGAGGGGCCTTAAGGCAGACCCCTGACCCCATCCCTCTCTGTGTGACCTTGAACAAGCTACCTAACCTCTCTGAACCTTAGTCCTTGAGACTGAGATCAATCACCTCCATGGAGTTGTGAAGGTTATAAGAGAATACACATCAGGATCATGATTGGCATATAGTAACTGCTCACTTAAAAAGAAAATATGAGGGGCCGGGCGTGGTGGCACTCACCTTTAATCCCAGCTACCTGAAAGGCTGAGGGATCGCTTGAGTGTGCGGGATTGGGACTACCCTGGGCAACATAGCAAGAACTAATCTCAAAAAAAAAAAAAAGAAAGAAAGAAAGAAAACATGAGGATGAGGAAGGGGAAAGGATAAAGGAAACGTAATGGTCTAAGGTGGCAAAATATGGGTAATTTGGTAGTGGGTATTAGGGTACCCTAATATTACCTCAGTTAACAAATAATTGTTAAAAAAAAACAAACATGTGCTTAAGAGAAGCAGAGGAAGGGTGTTTCAGGGAGAGGGAACAGCATATGCGGATGTTGTGAGGAGCAGAAGTGGTGTGCCATGGAGGGTTTGGGAGGAGCTCTGTGCAGAGCCTGGGGACCTGAGGGGATCAAGACAAAATCCCTGCCTCAGCCTGGGGGCCTGAGGTCACCATGCTGCCAAAGCCAGAGGGGCCCCACCCCAAATTTGTCCTGGGGTTGAGACTGATGATGCCACACACTCACCAAGAGGGAACAGGAGACTCCTGTCAGGACACCTTCAGGGGAGGGCACAGGCAGGCTCCAGCTGCTGCTCTGGAGAGTAGTTTAGGCGGGAGGGAAGGAGAAGAGGATTTGCTGTGGTTGGGGTGGGTGAGTGAGAGCTTCCCTGTATGGGAGGGGCCTGCTGGGATTGGATCATCTTTGGCATCAAAGGAGGGAGCACCCAGACTTTCCTGGCAGTTCACCCAGACATAGGGTGGAGGGGGAAGAGCAGAGCTGACGCTTACAAGCCCCAAATACCATGGAGTCCAATTGTTCACTCCAGGAGACACAGAGGCACCAGTCCAGGGGCCAGTGGGCCCTCATAGTCCTCCGGCCCATAGGGCTTCGGGCTGCCCCAGCTAAGCCCCATGTTCTGGCCTGCAGAGCCCCTGCTCTGGGGACAGCCCCTCCCCATGCAGTCTCCTCCTCTGGGAGAGAAGACACTCTCTCTCTCATCCAGCCCTGACTCCCTGCAGGAGCCTGTGTTCCTATCCTCCTGTCTCCAGGGGCACCTTCACATGGCCTCTCTTGCAAGTCTGGGTCTGTTTTCGCTTTTCTTTTTATTGAGACTAGATCTTGCTTTTGTTGCCCAGGGAACCACAGACTCAAGCGATCCCCAGTCTCAGCCTTCCAGGTAGCTGGGATTACAGGCACCCACCACCATACCCAGCTATTTTCTTTTTGAGACTAGGTTTAGCTATGTTGCCCTGGGCGGGTCTCACATCCACGGACTCAAGTGATTCCTAGCCTCTGCCTCACATAGGCTGCAATTAAAGGTACGCACCACCATGCCCAGCTGTTCTCTCTTTTCTTAAAAGGACAGTTGTCACTGTATTTAGGATCCACCCTAATCTAGGATAATCTTGAAATCAGGTGAAAAGAAAAAAAAATACTTTCTGATTTTAACTTAAAACACCTATGCCTGCTTCTCCCTAGGAAGCAGGCTCCAAACATTTAATTAGCATCTTCACTGTTCACCTACTATTGGTATGCAAAAATCAGCTACCAGCTTCTTTCAGCTCTCTTCCCCTCTCTCAGGCCTAAAAAAGAAAAACTTAGAAACACAGTTTAACCTTTAGACTAGTTTGCCTCAATTTACCCTCTTCTAAACTTCCATG
>PVHY01012722.1:0-43539 GCA_004024945.1 Uropsilus gracilis | reverse complement strand
CCTACATAAGAAATGACACATAGTTTTTCAAGGGTGACAAATTACTTCATATTACACTGTATGTATGTAATTCCAAATTCCAAACTACTAACACTAGCTGCATATATGACTCTTGAGAAGGCTTTTGAGAATGCCTCTAGATCCCTCATGAAGAACTGCTGGGATTGGATAGTGGTGCTTCTTATGGGTAATGAAAATGAAAGTAGCAGCATAGTATTCAGGTTTATGCCCCATAGCAGATGCTGACTATGTTTTTATTGAGTTAAACTAAACTGAAGACCCAGGACTGCAAAGTAAGTCACCTGACTTTCATTATGTTACATGGCATCTCTCCTCCTACTCTTAATATAATATCTAAATCAGAGATCAGAAAACTACAGGCCAATGACCAGGCCTGCCCAACTGTCTGTTTTGGCCAATAAAGCTCTACTGGAACACAGTCCTGTCCATTCTTTACTCATTGACCAAACCAGCTTCCATGCAGCAGTAACAGCCTTGTATGGTCACAACAAAAATCAGGTTGTCCACAAATACTAAAATGTTTCCCAACTGTCTCTTTAAAGAATATCTGGCCAATCCTGCTCTTAAACCAAATCAAAGGCATTCAAAGCAGCTCACAATGGAACAACGTGATCCTGTCTCTTCTTCTCTAAAGGAGAAAGCTGTTCACCTTTGTGCTCTGGTAACCAGATTAAAGTGCATCTTGCCATCTTACTGAGTATTCTAAGATAAAGGAGGGCAGCATGCACTTCTCAGTGGACTACTCATGGTTTGGCATTTAGAAAAGTAGCCGTACCAATATGAATTAAGGTCTTTAATTACTTGACGCTGGAGTGATGAATTCGTTGAAGGGTAAAAGAAAAATACAACATAAAATGGCAATAGAATTGAAACCTAGTGTAAACTTCTATTCACCCGGGACTCAATCAACCAGAAAGTCATAACTTATTTGATCCTCCTTGTGGGGTAGAAATACTATACAAATCTTGGTCAATGAAACTGATGAGAGAATCAGTTTTCAGCATGTCGACCCAAATTAAGTGATTTTCATAATTACAGCACTAAAGACTTATGAGTCATGTAAAGAAGATTTAGTAATCTTTATGAGACCTACGGGGCAATATTACTTAACCAGCATTAATGAGCAAAGCTGTCCAAGTTCTGAGCACACAGGAGAGTAGTATATTGGTTTATCTTTCAACTTTTGGTTTCTATGCAGTATTACTGGAATTAAGCCAAGGAATACAAAGAAAGAAAATGTATTGAGTTCATTTTCTTTCTCTAACAGATATGCTTTACTATACTACACATTGTATGTATACATACTCATACTTGCAAAAATCACATATGCGTGAACCATAAGACAATTTATATGTAGCCACCAAATGCCATGAAAGAAGATAATAAAATCCATGAACATAGAGCATAATATCAGATATTGTGGAGAAAATGATAGAGAACCTAAGCTGGAGAAATTGAAAGAAGAGACTAGTTTGGAATCGTGTAAGAGCACATTGGGGGACCAACTAGCATTCAAGAGGGAATAGCAAAATTTGTTGTAGCTTTAAAAATTGATTATGAGAACTATGGGGCATATGATGATTTAAGAAAATATATATATATATAATAAATAAAATAAAAATAAATCAGTTCTAGAGGATACTATAAAATCCATTTATTTTAAATAAATGGTTCAGCCAGTTGTTTTATAAATTTACAGTCATGTAACTCATATCACAATAGAAAATTGATAAACTCACATTACTCTAAATCTTCATTATCTAAGATACCCCACTCCCCATGATACCCTTCCCTGTTACTGCCCTCAGAGTGTGTCCACTGCCAGTATCACACAGTGAGGCAATCATCTGCCACATGGGTTTTACAACAGGAGAAGTGGATTTACTGAAAACCAGTCTAGCATGAAGCCAAACCTCTGGCTCAAACCTGTCCCAATTTCACCATCTGGTTGGGGATTAGAAAGGGCAAATGGGAGGTGAGTAACTGATAAAAGTGCTGTGGGCAGAAGAGGTATGGAGCTTTCATTGCAGAGGTGTAGGCACTCTGCCTTTCCATGGGTTGTATGTCCATGAAGGTGGTGCTGATATGTACTGGTGGGGAAGGACATAAATAAAATGTGGCATTATTCACAAGGTTTTTCTCAGTTAGTTTTTCAGAGATCCTAAAGACATCTTGGAAATTATTCTACAGATGGTCAGGTAAATCTGCCCTAACCTGTTCCTAACATGGTGACTGACTCAGCAAGTAGGGTTGTAGATCTTAAGAAGGGGGATGCAAGCATGAAAGAAAATTTTCTCCCTGTATTTTCTTCTAGAAATTTTATAGTCTTAGCTATTATATTCAGGTCCATTATCCACCACCTTGGCAGCATTTTCAGAAGCAACACTGCTTCTTTTAAGGAGGCAGATTTGATAGGTTAATTAATGGCTACTGTTTAGTTCACTACTCAACAAGTAACAGATAATTACCAGAAAGGAAAGGCTGTACCTGTCTTTCAATCATTCTGTCTTGCCTTCAGCTTTTTCCTAGTCCTGCCTTCTTTTCTCTATGCTGTGCATTTAGATGTTTCTTCATACCCTTCACCCTAAACCTTCTTATGTTGGTAAGGGTGGGAGCAGGATGTAGGAATGTTCCTCTGAAACCTGATATTTCCTTCAATGTGATAGTAGATCCACTGGCCCAACACCTCTGAACTCTGCACCTTCACTTGTCCCCCAGGGAAGAAGGGTGAAGTACCTATTTATTCATTTGCATTGCTACCATTGTCTCCTCCTTCTTTACTGGGAAAATAACCCAGAGGTAGGATCTTTGTCCTGTTCATTGCTCTTTGTCATGCAGTAAACATGGTGGTAAAGCTGCTCTATCCCCAGTGGGGCTGCAGAGGTCCCACCTACAACTAGGTAGAAAGTCTCTCTAGCCAGGGTTTTGCTATAAAGAAGGCCCCTGATACTTAGATTAAAAGTCACATCTTTCAAGTCAACTTTATCTAACAATTAAGATGTATTTTTCCTCCATTTGCTTAATCATTTTTATGGTTTCTCATCTGGCTCAGAACCCATGGGGAAGAAAGCCATTATTCTACATATTCCTCAAATATGTATCCTGTTGGTTCCCTAAAATAGTATCTCTGACCTTGCAGTTCCTTCTTTCTTTCTTCCTCCCCTCATCAGATTGATAATTAATTTTTACAGCCAACATTTTTAATCTTTAAAAATTGATTATATTTTAAATACAAATGAACAAAGGAAAATTATTAGCATGACTTATTCTTTAAATTTCTAGAAATGTGGCACTTATACAAGTTACATTTCAAGTACTTATTATGTGTGACTTGGGGCTACCTTGTCAGGTAACAAGAATAAAGAACATCATCATCATCACAGGAAATTCTATTGGATAATACTGTTGACAGAAACTTGTTTAATATAATCTTCTATATTAAACACATATGACACATTCTTATATATGATATATATGCATGATAATAAAAATAGAAATAATTTTACATATTTCTGAAACCAGATTTTTTTCACTTTTTCATGGACATCTTATACATCCAACCACCTATAATATCAATTTCTTCAATGTAATTTCTATAATCAAAATTTGTTTCATTATAGCCAACAATACACTGAATGCTCTTGAATTATCTTCTACTGGTTTAAGTTTTTGGCATGGCTTGCAGAGTCTGAGGACATACACACCTCTAAAACTTTTGTAGGCTCTAGTTAGAAAGAGTACCATGGCTTGGCACACATATCTAGGTCTCCTATTTGTCTGAAAGAAATAAAGCATAATTCAGAATAATTTTCCTTCTCCTCAGACAATCAAAAACCAAAAAGGACAAAATGTTAGCTGTTAATGAATATGCTAAAGTTTTCTGGGATTTTGTTGATTGCAGTCACACCAATACACTTCTTGTGCTGCTTAGAAGCTGATGTTCTTTTTTATTCACACCCCAGTAATGTTTCTCGTTTTCCTATAAACTCTGAGAAAATGGATTGCTCTAGAGTAGTCTGGAGCACTCACTGGAAAGCTAAGATTACACTCAAGGCTCACCATAGGATTGTCTTTGCCACTGGCATGTCTCCTTGCTGACCATCCCCTGACGTATGATTCTGTCAACACTTTGGCTTCACTGGAAGACTCCATGTGGCTCTCAACAAGGAAGGCACTGGGAGCATATTTCCAGCTGTGGCACTACAGTGTTCAGATTCCGGAGACGATTCCCTACTTTTGGAACCTGGTTCTGCCACTTGTAATTGTGCCATGTTACAAAGCCTTTCTTGACAGTTTCCTCATGCAGAAAATGAGATACTTAGTAATATTTTATTACATACCTAGCACATAGCAAAGCATTATATACATGTTTGAGAGCTAAATCGTCTAATGAGGATATGATGTAGTAGGATTATTGTCTTCTGCTTTTATCCGTACATTGTACTTTTGGTAGCATGAGAGAGCAGCAGGTTCAGGCTACCAGACTGTTGAAAATAAACTTGACTCAACTAAAATACCTAGGTCAAAGTTTTCCAGAGGTTTTCACATGGAAGGTATATTTTACCCATAGGGAGAATAGGTTGTGATAGACAAGTAAGAACAATTAAGTACAGATAATTAAAAGCGCCCCTTCTAGAGTTAGTACGCATTGGCCCGTTGAGGGTTCTGAGAAGCCCTGCAAAAAACAAGCCTGTTGATTAAGCAAGCATCTTCCAAAATTATTTGATACCAACATTTTTACTGAATAATCCCTCCACTAGAACAGGTTTGAGGCAACACTTCCCTCCTACTAGCACAGTGTTTTTAAAGATACCAGTTTATAAAATAGGACCATTAGCTGTACTTTCCCTCAGAAACATCTGTTAAACCTCGTTCCCCATGTCCCCATCTTGTGTTTATATTATTGATTTGTTGAAACTTTTGGCAGAATTTCACATTCTTTCTAATCAGTTTATCCTATTTCATTAGTTTTAGACTTTCAGCTTACCAAAATTTATGGAGAATCTTACGATTAACTATGATTTCAGATTAACCTCCTGGAAAATTTGTTAGCATGATATTATGTTGTCTTCCTCCAAATATCTGAAAGAAACATGAAAAAGAATAGGCTCAAGTTTACAGGGCAAGTTAATTATGGGTGATTTTCTAATTGTCTATGTCAGTGACACCTAATAACCTATAAATAATTTTCACTAATGTATTGGTAGGAACAAATAGTAAAATATTGTAATAATTCTGATAGGAGCCTGATGAAAACATTACATGTGGTTGGAATAGAAAATTGGTTTATTATAGCTAGCTACTCATCCACTGGTGCATACCAAGGGCATGCTTTATGGCAGGTTTGGTGGCCATCTCCAAGATCTGTGGATTTCTAAAGACATAGAAGGGAAGAGTTGCAGTAATTATATCATGTGTTTGCCAAGTCATTCCAGAGCAGAGACTAATTCTCTCCTTTTCACCAGACCCAGTGATAGCTGTTACAGACATTTTGGATCAAAGAGAATCTTGAATTTCTAAGGCTTACTGTATTAATCCGTATCATTACAGCCCACTGTATTGCATTAACTAGCTAAGATCAAACTTACTTGGTAAATCACAACCTATATGTACAAAGCAAAAGCAATAGTTTTATAAAGCTGTCTTAAAACTAAAGCAGTGTCATCAAAGTCATCTCTCTAGAACTAAAAAAAGTCATCAAAATAGGAAACTTTTTCCCCTTTTGCAAAAGGCAGTGGAATTCCACTTAAACAGTGCTTAGAGTTCACATTCAAGTCTATTGATGTCAAAAGTATGTCAAAGTTCCTTCTAAATAATATTCTATTTTAAGAATTATATACATGTGTGTTTTTAAAATAATGTTGAGAAGATTCAGTGCCTTCATCACACTTCAGAAATGATAGAAATAAGGGAGGATAAGACAAGTGCCCTGAAATTTGATAAGTTAAAATTGTCTTTGCTTCAACTTCCATGGCATTTAATAATGATAACTAAATCCTTACATCAAGCCTTGCTTCTTACTGACCCATAGCTCCAACCAACTGCTATATTTTATCTCTGCAAGATTAGAGAGATAACCAAAAATCCACATGTCTGAAACTAGACTTACAGACCTCCTAGAACTAGCTACTTCTCCTTTGTTACCTGAGTTGAGAATGGCACAACTGCTCCTGATCATCTTACTCTTTTCCTCATCCCCACTCAGAAAAATCCAATCCTACAAAACAACTAATAACAGAAGCTTACACTTTTTGAGTGTCTGAATACCACTCCTCATCTCCAGTGCTTTTGTACATTCATACATGGTTTTAAATATGCTCAACTCTTTTTCTCCCAGTTCAATCTTATCAGCAGCTTCCTAATTCAAAGGCTCATCATTTCTCCTCCAGATCATACCAGCTGTCTGTTAAACAGTGTCTTCCAATCTCAACAGCCCAACTCTCAAATTGATCTCCCATTTTGTGACAGAGGAACTTTCCAAAACTGAAATCTGATCTGGTCTCTCTTCTCCATTCAAAATTCTAGCATGATTTTCTGTGACCTGCTGGATAAAATTCAAATGTATTAGTGTAATGCAGGCAAGCAATCCTCAGTTGTTACTTTTACTTTCTACCATGCACTTCTTTTATTTGTAAATCATACAGGAACCCAGAAACAAAGCATGTTGATTCACTTCCTGTACCCCTGCCTTCACAGTCTCTGAAGACTGAACTCCTTCTCCAAACCAAGCTGTCTATTAAATTCCTTTACTCCTCAGATCCCAGTTCTTACTTTACCATGTCCTTGAAACCCCTTTTGCTTAACTCCAAAGTATGATCTATACATTTGCATTTATTTTCTTCACAAATTTGTCTCCCCTGACTGTGAGCATCTCAAAATTAAGTTTAAAACTTCATGTATTTTCATATCTTCAGGTCCTGATATGAGTCTCCTTTCATATTCTATATAACCTCCCTTCTAAAATTCTATAATATAGTAACTTCAAAACCTAGCTACATATAGGGTAAGCTAATATAGAGATAGTAATTCCAGTCATTCCTCCAGTTGTTCATCAAGGCTTTCTGAAGATAAAGGGTTGATAAGTGCTCCAGGCTGTATATACCAAAAATCACTACAAGAGATCTCCCATACCCCAGGTTTTACTTGCAATGTGATACTTATGTTACTTACCCATGGATATTGGTGGGTCTGTGAAAGATGTGCCCTTTAGATGATTTCCAAGGGAGACCACAAACAATTCAGTAACTTCTGCTTTGAGACTCACCCTTGGAACACAGCCTCCAGATGGCCATAGCCACAAGTTTAAGTGTTCCTGACAACAGCCCCAAATAACACCTCATCCCCTCCAGCCAGGTGAAGAGACTGCAAATGATTGCAGTCTTCAAGATGCTCCAAATGTGGGAGTCTCCAGCTGAGCATTCAGAACTCACGTGACAGGAAAACCAATCCCTACTGCTTATTCCTCATGCACAGAATCCTAGATGCAATATAATGGTTGTTCCTTGATGCCATTAAGTTTGGGGTAGTTTATTATGTAGCAAGAGAAAAATGATACAATAAGCCATAATAAGACCAACATTTTTTAAGCATTTATTTATTTGTTTATTTATCTATTTTTTACATCATTGTCAACCACAGGGTTCTCCCACCACCCTGTCACCCGTGCACCATCATCTTAAGCTTTTGTTTAAGACTCCTGACTTACCCCCTCCCCATCTCTTGCTCTATAGTTTTTAGTTTTAAATTTTTCTTGTCTGTTTGTTTTCAGTATTCTCTCATATAGGTGAGACCACCCAGTATTTCTCTTTTTCTTTCTGGTTTATTTCTGTTAGCATGTTTCTTTCCAGCTCCATCCATGTTGCCAAGAATGATATGTTTGTCTTTTTTGATAGATGAACAATATTGCATTCTGTACATATACCACAGTTTTTTGATCCATTCATCTACTTTGGGGCATTTGGGTTGTTTCCATATATCTTAGCTATTGTAAATATAGCTGCAAAGATCTGATAACAAAGATCCACAAAGAACTCACACAACTTAACAAAAACAAGATAAAAAGTCCAGTCAAAAAAATGGGGAAAAGATCTAAAAAGACACTTCTCCAAAGAGGAAATAAAAAAACAGTGGGTATAGAGGTGAGAGTTCCATGGTCACTCCAGCTTTCTTTTCCTTCTTAAAGATTCTCAATGCATAAAACAAAATGAATGATTTGAAAAAAACTCAAGCAGTAATAAAAACCACTGATGATTATCAACTTCATATTCTCCAAATGTATTTCACAATGGATTCCATTTGTTATAACATTAAAAACATTTACAAAGAAATTAATTGTAGAATAGTTTGAAATACTGGGTTACATTAACTTAAACTCATGAAATCAGACAATCTCAAATATCAACCAATTGGAAGAGAATCTTATTTTGTTGCTCAGTTCTTATACTTAGGAGAGAAAGCCTTAAATGAGAAACATGAAATAGAATCTAGTTGGCACATGGTGCTTCCCTCAAAGATTCTTATAGGAAGCCCATCCCTGTGACATAGTGAAAAGGGTGAGGGGAAGCCATCTGACAAGATCACATACATCATGCATATGTACAGAGTGCAGACCTTTGCTACAGCTGTGTTAATGGGAACACAGCTGTCCTGACAAGGAATGACAGATCGTATTCAAGAAACAGGAGCGCCAGCTCAAAGGAAGACTATGTTTCCAAACAGTGAAAACACTTGTTTTTCTGCATGACTTCTTTTTATTTCAAAATAAAAAGGATTCACAGCCAGGGTGGGGGAAAGTGATCTGCATATGGTGCAGAACAGTTAATCTTGGTAGTTCATACAGTGATTGGAGCTTGGATTCGATGAGTCTGTCTCATACCTGGGACTTGAGGCTAAGGTAGCATTTCCAGCTCTCAGGTTTCCCATCCACTTATGTTATTGATGTTCTACATCAAAGCACTAGAGCTTTGCTCTTTAGGTGTGATTTGATGCTGATAGGAGGCAGAGTGGTGCACAAGGTTATCCACCACCTCCAGTTAAGTGGCTGGCTCACTGCAAGGTAACCGAGTGTGGGTGTGCACCACTGCCACCTACTGGCCGCCTTCCCAAAGCGCACTTTTCTTCCTTAACTTTCCCCCCCACCCCCCTGGAGGTTCTGACTGCTCTGATTTTGAATCCTTTCTGTCAAGACAGGATTCTCTTCAGGTTTATGTCATAGACTTCACCAGTTAGTACTTTAAATTTTTTTCATTTTAAAATCGACAAGATGCAAATTCCCAGTAGAAAATGTCTGGGTTTAGTCTAAACAGAGATAGATTGAAAGTTTGTTGTGTTTTTTTTTTTTTTTGGAGGCAATATTAGATACCCCATCAGGTATTCCCAGCACATTACACCCACCACCAAATAAAACAAACATATGATAACAAGAAAATCACTTTATCTCTCAGAAGCTCTATTTCTTCATTTGAAACCAAGGAAATAATATTATAGGACATTGTAAAAATTGATAAGCATATATCAGTACATATTATATAAATGCAGATAAATACATACATATATATGTATATGGTACTTTTATGTTCATTAAATGGAGATTATCTGTATGTCTGTGTCAAGGGGGTGTCACCCACTTTTAGCATTTACTCTGCCAAAATGAACGTGCTATTCAGTCAATGTCATGGGGTATGGGTAGAGAAGAACTGGCTAGGTAATGGTTTAGCATCTATTTAGTTCCAAAAATAACAATATATCTGTGACTTAGCTATTATTTTCTCCAATTTTAAGGATGAAGAAAAAGAGGTTCGATAGGTTGAATCAGTTTGACGTAATTTATAGTAAGTAAATGGTGAGCAGTGATTCTAGGCTAACTTTGTCTGGGTTCAAAAACTGTGTTCCTAAAACCATGACCTACCAAATGGTACACTATTGAATATAAATTAGTGATTGCCTGAGGGTGCAAGTGGAAGAAGGGATGAATTACACAGAAGAAACTTTTGGTGGTGATGGGAATGTTATCTTGATCCATCTTGTGTACGACATCATTGTTGACATTAGCTAGCATAAATGATTACTGAAACATAATTCAGTAACTTTATTTTACTAAGTCTATATCTGAGAAAAGATTAAGTCTTGTTTAAAAATAAAAGATGGGTGGATAAAGGTATGTCATTATACTGAATAACAGTATCTTAGGAAGTAAAAATGGTCAAAATTGGTGAAAACTCAAAATTCAATCAGTGCATAGGATTCAATCCAATCTTCCTCATTCCATAGAGGAGACTCAGTTGTTCTGATTACCTCACTCCTATCATCCTCGGTATCAATTATTTACTTCCACAATAATGCTAAATAATGAGAATAATCATACAGACTTCATGACACAAAGTAAACATTTGTGGATCATCTATCTGAAATTAACCGACTTTTGATTAGTTCTAGTGGTACAGAGTCTAGACCCCAGGTTAGTTCTACTGTACTTCGCCCTGTTCATTTACAAGTTTGGGAGAGTACTGCTATTGGCTTATGGAGGATAACTAGGCAACTTGAATCTGTTCCATATTCCCTTAACCTACAGAAGACAAGCCCAGACATATTTTTACACAAGGGAAGAGTCATAGAAGTAAAGGTAAGTGCTTGCAGTGCATTAGCGAACACTGACCAAAGCAACTTTCACCAGAAACTAGATAGCTTTGATCAGAAACTTAGCTTCTCATAGGTCTGGGTGCTACAAATCTGAAGTTGAGGTGTCAACAAGGTTGGTTCCCTCTGGGGACCCTGGAGGAGACTCTGTTCCATGCTTCTCTCTCTCCTAACTTATGATGATTTCTGGCAATCCTGTTATTCCTCAGCAGATAGGCACATCTCTTCAGTCCCTGCCTCCACTGCCACAAAGGTATGTGTCTGCATCTGTTTTCTCTTATACAGACACTAACCATTGGATTAGCATCCACTCTAGTCCATATGACCTCATTTAAACAAACTACATCTTAAGAAAAAATTATTTCTAATATGAATATGGCTACATTCAGAGATTCTAATTGCAAGGAAACACTAACTGAACACAGTGGCAAAGTATGTAGATATAGAGATGAAGAATTGAATCTTTTTTGTATAAACTATATTATCATTTCTGAAGACTATATTTTTTTCTATTTTACTTAAAAGATATTTGCCACCAAAATTGAAAATTTTTGGTCTAGAACAATATTTCCTCTAGGAGATTATGAAAATAAAGCCCAGGGGTGGAAAACAGATGGAAAAATATAGTGACAGAACCAAGAACAGGATTAATCAGATCACTACTCCATTGACAACATGCATCACCACTTTAGGAAATGTTCCATTACTACTGCTGCTATTGCGGTTGTTCAGTAGCAGAGCACTATGTTGGGCAAAGTGGTGCACAAAATAATTCCCCACACACACCCCACCCTGTCAATGATGTTCATATCTAATTTCTGGAACCTATGAATAAGTCATATTACAGGTCAAAGAAGAACTATGGTTACAGTTGAAAATGAGATTGCTAACCAGTTGACCTTAAGATGGGGAGATTCCTCAATTATTCAAGTAAGTCAAATATTATCATAAGGGTTCTTAAAAGTAGAAGATGAGGGCCCAAAAGAATCACTAAGAAGAATGTACAGAGAGATGAAGAGTTACTAGTCAACTGAAAAAAATGGAGGGAGATGGTCAATGGATGTGATGGCTACTGAAAGTTGGGAAAAGGTAGGAAACGCTTTTCCCTAAAGCACCAGAAAAGAACACAGTCCTACCAACACCTTGATTTTAGCCCAGTGGGACTCATTTTGGACATTTTGTTGGGAACTAACTAACCAAAGTAACTCCGTATTTTTTAAAACCCCCATTTTGAAACCAGTGTTCTCTCCCTGCCTTTGGTGGGAAGTACCTACCATGGTTAGCTGGCCCCACATCCTGTTTCTGCCTCCCCTTATTCCTGGTTGTTCCTGACAACCATCTTGTCCTCCTGATGGATGCTGGATGCCAGCATTATCCTCTTGATAGATGATATCAAGAGGATATCATTATTGGAAAACCATAGTTATGGGAACAAGTCCTATACCTGCTTGCATGCTTCACAATGGGGTGGTGGTTTTGCCCTATAGTAGTTTATAACAGAGACTGCTTGGGGTCTCTTTTGCCATCTTAGCTTAGGGACCCTGTGCACCAACTTCTTACCAATAAGCCTGCTGCTTTGAACATCAATTCGAGCCCTTGCATCTTTTTGAGCTGCCTGCGAGTCCTAACACTTTTAAACTCGAGATCAGTAAATAACAACTTTATGTTTTTTTATTCTCTATATTTACGGCAGTTTGTTACACTAGTGATAAAAAAATTATATAGATAATCCTGGGGAACAGGAAGTCTCCCTAACTTGCCACTAGTTAAATTTGATTTTATCTGTTATTGGTTGAAACTGGGCTATATTGCTCTACTAGCTGCAAGAGAAGGTGTGAGATCCAGTACCTTAGTAAAAGTAACAGTATTGTCAAGATTAGATCAGTTCAGTTGTGATTTATGTGCTTGGGGCTGAGCATATTTCCCTGAAACAAACTGGCAAGTTGCATGGAAGGTAGTATGGACAACTAAATAACCTTTGGCAAAAACATGAGCTAGTAGTTTTCACCTGACTCTAAGCAGCTTACAATTCACAGGGCATCATGACAACTATTCATTTCTATAGTAATTCTAAGAACATAAATAAGGTACTAATGATTGAATGCACCCAACTTGAGGCAGACAACACACTAGAATGTGTATATTAGGGGTGAGAATGTGTATATTAAACCATGTAGAAGAATTAATATTTTCAATAAGTATATGCAATCAAAGGCTTAAAAGATAAAAAAAATTTCTTAAGTTAAAACGAGTTAAGTGATATGCACAAACTGAGCAAAGGTTAAAATTCAGATTCTCATAACACTTTTCTGTGGTTACAATAAGCAAAGTGATCAGTGTTAGTTAGACACTGGTAGTTAGGATTTCCCTCACTCTATCTAAGAATGTCTGAGGGAAAGAGAGCAAGTTGGCATTATTCTGAGACCACCAAATAAAGCAAGTTTTGAAGGATAAGGATGCATGGAAGGAGGTATAGTGATTTTGCCTCATCATCACTGAAGTTCTTAAATAAGGGTATGACTCTTTTCTGTCACAAGAAATAAAGTTGCACAAGATTGCAAATTCTCCATAAGTTAGGGTTTTTTCGTAGTCTTCATTACCAAAAAAAAAAAAAAAAAAAAAAAAAAAAAAAAAAAAAAAAAAAAAAAAAAAAAAAAAAAAAAAAAAAAAAAAAAAATCCTCTTGTCCTCTTGTCCTGGCACTGAAGAGTGATTTCACATAAAGGATTTCACAAAAGTGGTAACCTCTCAAAAGGATGGAAACAGGATCAAAATAGATTTACAGGGACTAGTCACTAAAATATCATGTTTAGTCTCTTCTAAAAGTAAACGATTTAAATAAAAACAAAAATGCAAGACACTAAGAAGTACAGAGCTTGCTGATGAGTATTTTATTTTTTCTTCTAATTTATATCACTCAGCATAACTCCTTCCAGTTTATTTTTTAACTTTTTTATTGATTATATCATATTTTATTGATTATATATATAAAACAATATAACATCATTGTCTATCACAAGTTTCTCTCAGTACCTGTCATTCTGATCTCCCGTGCCCATTCCTCCCCCAACCTCCCTCACTTTTGCTTTATGCTTTAGTTCTGCTGTTTGTTAGGTTTAACTTTTTCTTGTTTGTTTGTTTTGTTTTGTTTTGTTTTCTGAGAGCAGGTCTTGCTATTTTTGCCCGTGGAACCGCAGGCTCTCGTTGCCCAGGGTACCACAGACTCAAGCAATCCCCAGCCTCAGCTTCCTAGGTAACTGGGATTACAGGCGCGCACCACCACACCCAGCTATTTTTTGGAACTAGGTCTCGCTACGGGCCCCAGGCAGGACTCCATCCACAATCCCTAGCCCCTGCCGCTTCATAGGCTGATGTTTTTGTTTCTTTTCTCAATACCCCACATATAGGTGAGACCATCCAGTATTTCTCTTTTTCTTTCTGGCTTAGTTCTGCTAGCAATCTATTGCTGATGAATATAAAGATACCCAGTGTAGACTATAGTCTAGCCCCCTTATCCACAGGGATATGGAACAGTATCCCTGGTGGGTGCCTGAAACTACAGATAGTACTAAACATTATATATTATGCCTTTTCTATATATAAATTCCTTGGATAAGGTTTAATTTATGAATCAGGCATGGTACTAGATTAACAACAACTAACATAAAATAGAACTGAACCACTATAGGTTAATAAAAGTTATGGCAATGTAGTCTCTCTCTCTCTCTCTCTCTCTCTCTCAAACTATTTTATTGTATATAATTTTTGGGGGGTGCAGGTAATTGTGGGTGAATGAAATCATGGAAAGTGAAATTATGAATATATAGTCACATATTAACAAGTGAAAAAACAAAAAAGAACAGTATGGGAGAAGGATATCATATTTGTAAATAAATGCATATTGTTTGCATGGGAAAAGCTGGGAAACATGAACATAGTTGGACTTCAGATGACTTCATTGTTTTTTCTTGCTGCTTATTTATATATTGTTACTTAATTTCTCAGTCACTAATCCCAACTTAAAATCCAGTATGACTTAATGACCCTGGTTTATATAAAACTTATCTAGGGTAACCATTTTACATATGAATGGGGGAAAGAAAGGAAAGGGAACATAATGTAGCTCATTATAATGTCTATCCAGGAGCAAACTTTCAGAGGATGCTTAAAAAATGGTTCCATAGCTGAGTTTTGCACATTGGTCTGGAGGCAAAGACTTGGACAAAGTCTGTCATGTATAAGTATGAGTGAGCTACTCTAAGAGAGTCTTAAGTAATAGAAGAATCAGTGACAGAGAGAGACTAGAAGAAAGAGCCTAGGGGGAAAAAGAGAGATGGTAAGAGCCAAGAAGTAGGAGGAAGATTAGAAGAGAGTGAGAACAAACTGAGTTTTAAGAAGGAAGGTAGTCAAAAGTGCCAACTGTATAGCTCCTAAAAAGGCACCTTACAAACAATCCTTCTATGGTCCTTCTTAGATTACTTCTCTATCTTTGAATCAAAGCCATTGCCATTTTCACTGGAAATAAGACAATCAGCCATGATCCAAAACCTTTCACAAAATGAATCTAACCCCTATTAGACTTCAAAACCTTTGGCATTAGTGACACAGAATTGTTCACACATGCCTTGTCGAAGGTCTATGACCTCTGTCCCTTTATACATGATACTTCCTCACACAAGCATGCCCTATCTGCTTATCCTACTTGTCCTGGTCTTACCAATCTCCAGGGACAATGCTACCCTTAGAAATTTGTATACTTCATCTGCTGTACTCAGTTCTTTAGTACATTCTTTAGGCCAAGTCCTGTGTACTGTTTGTATTTGGAATGTCTTGAAGCCTGCCAAGGTGCCTGGTAGAGAGCCGGAGTTCATAAAATGGCTTTTTAAATGAATGAACTAATGTTATTTTGAACCAAGAAGAATTAAATAAGACTCCAAGAGCTGACATTTGAAAATGTTGAGGCAACTGACTCACCTGTTTGGGGGAAATGATGGGTGTTCTTGGATAACTTAGTGATTTTCACATCTATCAGACATGTCATATCCTCTTTAATAAGGATACTCATTACAAGGAGAGACAGTTACTCAGGATTCAGGTATTTTCATACAGTTGGATTATTATGTCTGGAATTTAATATTGCTGTGTCCTTTGATATTTACTTCAGGGTCAGTAGAAATGTAACCATCCTTACTCTCTGTTTGTGTTCAATCTAATCACTTAGCAGAAGGATTAGACTCAGCATACATTGGCTTTGCAAGCTTTGAGAATGATTATTCTTATTTTGAAACTATAAATATTTTTCAATATTTTCCAATGTACCAATGTGCAGTAACTCTTACTATTTTAATCTTCTTAGCATGTTAACATCCTTCTTTATATGTTAGTCTCTAAATATATGTTATGTTGTAGGCTTACATAAAATAGTTTAACAATATGTTATTGTTAATTATATGTACAAACTAGGACATTATTTTCTTCAAACCTTATTCATAATCAACTGCAACTTTATTGAGCAATAAGGATGTTATGATATATATATATATATATAATATATAACATATAGATGCTTTTCAGATGCTTTTCAAAACTTTTCCATGGCCATCAACTCATCTGGCAATACTTTGAGGCATTTTGTTTCAGGTTATTATAATCAGTTTATATAAGTTTGAAAAAAATTAGATGCAAAGAGATTATTTGAGAAACTAGAAGAAATTGTCAGATCTACAACAGAAAACATGTCTCTTTTCCTCAATCCTAGGTATTTGCCAATGATAAAAGAGAAAGCATGAAAATGAAGAAACCTTATAAATCAAACAAACCATACACAGTGCTTGGATTAAACCATTTCAAGGAATCTTATAATTCTGAGATTCTATGAATCCACAGACAAATATATTACTTACAATAAACTTTCATATACCTTTATTTTTTATTAGTTGTTGGGATTAACAGTGAGGAGTCTATGATCTTAAGTGAGGCAGAATCATAATCTTCCATTGAATCCAATTATAAATTTTGCTTTAGGCTACTTATAAATTTTTTTCTAAATTTTGGCTTTTCTCATCTGCAATTTGAGGGTGATAGATAGCATCTACTTTCCAGATTGTTGTGACACCTAGAGAAGTAATATATATGAAGTCCTTAGGACACATTAAACACTCAATAAATTAGAGATGAAAATTAATGTTGCTGCTGTCATTATTATCACTACTACATTCTAGGATACATTTATACTTTGAGAATAGTGTTCTAAGGATATTAAAGATAAACTTGTTAAATAGCTTCCCTAGATGAATTTTATTTAAACCAGGGTCATAAAGTATAGTTACTCAATTGATCATTCATAGAAGATAGAGCATTTAGGTATTTGAATTAGAGTTCAACCACTAATTAAAATATTCATTTTTCCTCATTGTAATAAAGAGAAATTCTCTAGTGGAAATGGTTCAGCAAGCATTTATTAAAACTTTCCTATAGGGGAAAAAGATTTAAAGGATTTTACTATATTTTAAGTAGGGAAAATATAAAACCAAAACTTAAACCTCAAGGTTTTGATGGTCCCTTATAAAATTCAGTAAAGTCCTTTAAAGAAGTGTAATGCATTTAAATATTTACCAAACCTCACTCTGAGCTGAAGCCTCACTCTGAGCTGAAATGGGTGTCAGATTTCAAATTAGAAAGCCTCCTTTTCCATTAACTTGCATTGGACTTGGTTGCCGCATTTCCTGTTATTTGCATTTTATGAACGTTAGCAGAAAAACTTCAATAACTGATAAAACAGTGGAAAGAAAAACACTACAGGGCAAGATGCTGCTTTGTTTGTGTATTCTTAAAAGGGAAAACCATTCCCTTGACTGAAAATACATTTGAAGTTTTAAGGCAATATTTCTATTCAAAGATTGAAGGAACAAATACTAAATCACCATCATGAGACATATATCTTAGCAATTACTCTTTATACAACCTTCTAACAATAAAACATTATTCCTTGTCAAGCTAAAACAATATAGACTTAGATAAATAAGTAGTCTGTGACCACATAGTTGGTGAAAAACGTGGATCCAAGTCTCAGAATACAAGCCTGCTTAGATACCTCAAGTGATTCTTTTCTGATTTATTCAACAGAAATATATAGAGAAGTAAATATATATATATAGAAGTACATCATTCTAAGCTGATGAGGAATCAATTGGCAACAATGGCACCTGAAGAAAAGTGTCCATCTTCTAAAATAGGTAGTCCTGGAAGAGAGATAAGAAAATACATGAAGAGAGCAGTAAGAAAAGCAAAAAAGGGGAAATAAAGTTACAGAGGGCTCTAGAGAGGCCAACCTGTTCTCTCATTACAGTGGCATTTTCAAGATGCATCCAAGACCCCATCTAGATTTATAAACATTAAAGAGGCATCATGGTTTCACTTCACTAGGAGGATCAAGCAAATCATTCTCTAAACAGACACCCCAGGTTGATTCTCTAGGAGTGTTTCTGAATCTTAACTAATACCTCTAGAGTTCTCAACACAGTATGGATTTCAACATGAGGATAAGAAAAAGAGTGAGAAAGAAGGTAATGGAATGATTTCAAACTACATTTTAAAACACAAGACCCAAAGCCCAACACCAGAGCCATAAGGAAAAGCAGCAAAGCAATAGAGATGGGATTGGATTGGAGAGGATGGCCTGTAGCAAGAAAACATGGACAGATCACAAACAAATATAACCTGGCCACCCAACGGAAACTTAAGACTGAAAATCTAACAGCAAGGTTCGCCTGGACCCAACAACGCAGTCCCTCACCCAGAGAAAAGACACTAACATAGGAAAAAGACTAATGGACTCAGCACAGCTAATAAACAACAAAGAGTGGGGTGTGAGAGAATGGAGGGAGCACTGGAGGGAGGATGGAGGGGGAAAATATATATATAACAGAGAGGTTGTAACCCAAAAAACAAAATAAAATTGTTTATATTAAAAAATAAATAAATTTAAAAAATAAAATAAAACACAAGATCAATTTCCCACTCAGGAATACTTACTAATTTTTAACATCACAGTTGAATTTTAAAGAAGTTGGTCTGTTTTGAATGAGGAAGAGTAAAGATGCACATAACAAATTATTAGGATTAAATATTTGAGAGTTGATTACTTTATACAGTGTCTGCAGCAGCGTATGAGATGATTGGGGACTAATGGTGTTGAAACTAGAGTGACTTCAAAATGATAAAAGTTGCCAAATAGCTTTCATGTATAGATTCCCTCTTTTCATATCACACAGTTCCATACGCAGCCATTACCTCCTCCCCACTATAATCACCTGTTCTCTGCCATGCTTATTTATCTCAGCTGGGATGCAATCATTTGATTCTCTTTTGTTCAGTCATCATCCAAACTTGATAGCACTTCCATTATGTGCTAGGCAACACATTATGAGGTGGATATACCAAAAAGAGAATAAAGGGACCCATCTTCTCTCACTTCTCTCATATTACAAGCCCATTATTTGTACAAATCTGCTTGCTTAATTGGTTGTAGTCAGAGCTGTTAAAATGTTAAAAGGTTGAACTTGCCCATAAATAGCAAATAAGCTGGCTCAGTAAGACAATAAGAAGTCAGCCTGTCAAACTCAAATCTTGATTTCACATAGCTGTTTTACCTTGAGAAAGTCATTCATGTCCCCCATGCCACATAAAGATAAAAATAGTTTTAATACATAGGGTTGTGTGGGTGGATTTGAATGAGAGGATGTGTTGATTTTCTAGAATAATTCCCAATACAAGACGGGTCTTCAATAAATGTTAGTGTGCCTTTCTTGCCAAGCTGATGAGTGGTTACACTTGCTAAGGTTATTTGAATGCAGATATTATATAGTCAGGAAAGCAAAAATGTTTACTAAGGAATGATATTTGTAAAACAAAATAGAGAGGGAGTGGAAATGCACTGAGGGAGCTCGTCCATCAAGACACTGTGGTCACAGATAGAATCTCAAAGGTGTTCTACATTGGGCAGAAATGAATGGGTTCTTATAGCCATGTCCATGTTCAGTGATTGAAATGAAGAAGTGAGTCTACGGCCATACCACCTTGAACGCGCCCGATCTCGTCTGAAATGAAGAAGTGAGCACAATCTCCACTCAAAAACTGAGACAGATCCTAAAGGATCTAATAGCTGAAGGTCATAGCTAACTATATACTCTTGACAACTGTGCCACAATTTCTTTCCTGAAAGGAGACCCAAGAAGGCATTTCCAACTTGCTTACAGCAAGCAATGTCTAAAGTGAGAAATTAGGATTCTGAGGGAGAGTTGAAACATGATTAACAAAGACATATGAAGTCATTATAGTTGATTAAGATGTCATTCATGGGGCTTGAGCAAGAAGGAGAAGCCTATCTGACAGGAATCTGACTTACTCCATGAGATTTTCTTCAAAAGTTCCTCAACTTTTGATAAGCTCAGCACTCCATTCCTTCTTCCACAGCTTCTCTCTAACCATAAGGCTGGTAGGAGGACCTGATACCAGAACCCAGCTGCCCCATAAATACTGTACTGATATGACATGGTCTTCTAAGAGGGAGAAAGCAACCACCTCTAAAGCTTCAGGATTATAGAATCATAGATCACTGCTCCAAGCCCCACCCTCAACTTTGGCTCTGTGCATCCTTCTCATAATATCTTACAAGGCCCAGGGTTTCTCAAGTGCTCGCAGAGCATCAGCACAGGCCTGGAAGAGCTTGACTTGGAGCACTACTAATTATTTACATCCCATCTGATGCCAAAAACAGAATCTTCAAAAGGCAATGCAAAGAAACCGATTCTTTGAATAAGGATTTTAATCCAAAATTATGATGAGCTAATGAGAGAAACTAACAAAATATAGAGTAAAACTGTAGTGAAAGTTTCTGCAAAAAAAGGGGGCTTGGGTAAGAATAAAATGCTATCAGGGAACAAATTCAGAGCTATCAGTTCAAACAGGTAATGGACCATTTAGCACTTAAGTATCTTTTTGTTGTTTTGCAACTGTGTTTTCAGCAGGGGGGGAAATCTATGATTTAGTGATAGAGCTCATTTTTGCTGTCCATCGTATTTCATTTATGGGTAAGCACAGTGAGGATTCTGGCTGTGGCGGGGGTGTGTTCTGTCGCACCTGCCAGAGTGCAGGAAGTCTGAGCAGCTGACTGCAATATCTAGTTCCATTCCTCACCTGGTGGTAGTCACCTGCAGTGAGGTAAATCTTTAAGGAAGAAAACTAAAAGTCCCAGTTGCATTTTTAAAGTCTTAAATTTTAGAACTCCAAGTACACAGAGGAACAAAAACAACCTCTGATACTGATATCTGAATTTTGGATATTAGATAGGTTTAGATTTTTTAAAATATTTCTTGAGGAAGCATAATGGGTGGCCGTGAACAGTGCCTAAAATGGAGCTAGTTTCCCATTTACACAAATGCTTGCTGACTGTTCAAGAAATAACAAGGCAAATTAGAATTCATGAAGCGAACTTATCAAGTTTAAGACCAACACTTTACGTTGGTCCTAATGCTTTCTCTATGATAAGAAACCATAGATTCATTACTCTTCTACCATTTACTCAATATCCAGGCCTCCCTAAATGTCAATGTCTCACTACTTTTGATCCCTTTAGTATATCTGCCCCTAATCTGTAGTCTCTCAGTCTATGGTAACAGCAGAGCACAACAGAGACACCCAAGAGGTGTCTTACCTTGAAAATTTAGACTGCAAATCACTTTAAAGGTCAAGAATATAAGCGACCTAGTGATAAAACTTGGGAAAGCTCCAACTA
Source organism: Uropsilus gracilis (assembly GCA_004024945.1). Classification (NCBI taxonomy): domain Eukaryota; kingdom Metazoa; phylum Chordata; class Mammalia; order Eulipotyphla; family Talpidae; genus Uropsilus; species Uropsilus gracilis. The sequence continues at coordinate 22,089 of PVHY01012722.1, read as the reverse complement.
CACTGTTAGGATTTCTCTAAAATGCCACAGTCATGGCCAGGGACACCTTTCCCATTTCCAAGCAACAAAGCACCAGGGAATACTCTGACTCATCAGCAGCAGCTGGTTGGAGAGCACCTGCACTCTGCAGACTGAACAAGTGGGGGTCTGCCATTTCTCAGTTATCTGACAGAGCTTTCTGCATTCCCAAGTGCCAGGAAAAATGAAAATTATAGTGATAGCTCTTAAGCATTCTGGATATCAGGAAGTTGGGGTTTTGTTTCTTCCAAATTCATTTTTGATAGTCCTCTTGCTCTGATGCTCTTGATTATCACACTTCACCTCTCCCCTAACACATATCCTCATGTGCCTACCAAAAAAGTGTATGTATTAACATCTTCTAAGATGTCTACTCTGATCATAGCTGGAACTAGTATCTCCCCTTTCTGTATAATTTTTGGAACTCAAAATCATATTGCTGTTGCCCATACTGTTGCCCATTATATTGAACTCAAATCATATTGCACTGTTGCCCATTATATTGAACTCAAATCATATTGCACTGTTGCCCATTACCAATATATTTGCCTTCTTTGATAGACGATAAGATCTCAAAGGTCAGGGACCAACTATTATCCATGTTAACCTAGCACATGGTAAGTTAGTCAAACTAAATATAGACATATTCACATTGAAGCACTGAAAGGAAGTTATGAAATAAATGTTATGTTTGGTTATATTAACGTTTAAAGCTTTTTTTTATCAAAATTAAGTTATATTCCTTCTACTCAAATTTAAACATGAAGAAATTAGACAAACCAATAATTTCATCAAAGGCAAATAAAGAAGAAAGGGATATTACTATTAATTAAGGGAAAAATATAAAACAGTTATCTTTTTTCATGAAAAAATTAAAAAAACACCACATATATACACAAACATGTACTTATAATAGTTTTTAAATTATCGATGTCGATTGCCCACAGTGCAAGGAGGGTTTTTGCTATAACCTCAACAAGTTAAAGTAGGTATGTGTATATTTGTGTATATATGTATATTCATAATCATAGAATACAAGCTAAGGAAAAAATCAAAAATGCAGATAGATGGAGGATTATGTTTATACATGTTATCAGCATTCCTTATAATACTGAAAATGAAGGAATATGAAAAGTTAGTTCATCTAATTATGGAATTTTGGTTGTTCAAAGCTTATACATAACTGGAAACAAGTTTATAAGTGTTGGGAACAGACTAACCAAAGTAACTTCATCTTATCTAAAACCTCCATTTTGAAACCAGTGTCCTCCCTCTGCCCTTAGTGGAAAGTACCTGCACAGTTGGCTGGTCCCTCATCCTGTTTCTGCCTCCCCTTATCCATGGTTGTTCCTGACAACTGTCATGTCCATCTGATGGATGATGGATACCAGCACTGTCCTTCTAATAGATGATTGGAAACCATAGTTAGAGGAATGTGTCCTATAGTTAATGGGGCAGTTACAGGAATGTGTCCTACAGTTGCTTGCTTGCTTCACAATGAGGGGAGGCAGGGGCGGAAGGGGCGCAGTGGTGGTTTTGCCCTATAAAAGATTGTAACAGAGACTGCTCAGAGTCTCTCTTGCTGTCTTGGCTTGGGGATCCTGGTGCACCAGCTTCTTGCAAATAAATCTCTTGCTTTGAACCCCAACTGGAGTCCTTGTGTCTTTTTGAGCAGCCTGCGAGTCATAACAATATCTAATGACAAATGAAAACTCATAATAAAGTGTTAAGTGGGAAAATAAGATTTTAAAAAGAGCAGAATATACAATAAAAAAATTGGCATATACAATTCATGTAAGATAAAGTCTAAGAAATGGCTAGCACATTAGCAATTGGGAAAATTAGGATGTAAATTGAATCTTCCACAAAAATAGTTTTTCTTTGTCTTTATTTTTAAACAGAAGCTGTTGTTTTTCTGAAAGGTTAGTCAGCTCCTAGACTCTCTAAGAACTAGATGCAGAGGCCAGAACAAAAACTGGAGTCCAGTACGGGTTGAAGTTGTGATTCCACCACACATTACTGATATAGACATTCCAGGGTTCAGTAAAATAATTATGCAAGCTTTTTGGGCAGATGTGTTTCTTCTAATCATACAAAGTTTTTCTACCACAGTGGTTCTCAAACAAATGTGTATTAGAATCACCTAGAAGGCTTCCTAAAATCCAGATTTTTAGGTATCTACTCTCAGAGTTTGAATTAGTAGGTCAAGAATGAAACCTTATAATTTACATTTCTAACAAGTTCCTCAGTGATGCTGATGCTACTGGCCCAGGACATCATTTTTAGAACACTAGGCTCACCACTTCCCTGTTAGTTGTTCTCTATCACTACTCAATCCAATTCAAACTAGTAGACCAGGAATCTATAAATTAAGGTCAAACTGGCCCAAAGAATTTTTTTGAACTTTGGGAAACATAGATTTGCATATTCATTTATGTCTCATCTAAGGCAGCTCTCTCAAGAAGCTGAGTTCGATCACTAATGGACTGACCAGTTGTGGTCTCACAAAATTCATATATTGAAATGAAAGGTCATGTAATGGCCTTTGGATGATACTTAGATCTTGAGGGTGGGACACACCTAGAGAGGATTGGTGCTTTTTTCTGAGCTCCTTTAACCCTTCATTTTGTGAGGTCCCAGGGAGACAATAGGTGTCTATGTATCAGAAAGCAGGCTCTCCCCAGAGACTAAATCTACAGGAAGTGAGAAATGCATTTCTATTGTTTATATGCTGCTCAGCCTGTGATATTTTGTCATAGCAGCCTGAATAGACTAAGCCATCCATAAAACCTAACACACACTATCTGACCCTTTAAAGAAAAGTTTGTTCACCTCAGATATAAACCACACAGAGTTAGAGCATTCCTTTTATAATCCTGAGACCATAGACTATAGACAGCCCTGATGTATTCACTGATCTTTACTTCTGCTGTGCCATTTTCTATTTTGGAAACAACCACAAGAAAATTCTTTTCCATCTTAACCCTTTTGATGGAGAGAATGCTATTATTATAATGCCCCTAGTAAGAACAATTTGTTGTCAAGTATAAATCTCTCTGGTGTAGAACTGGAAAGATTCTCAGGAAACATGAAGGATTTTCAAAGACCTTCTCATGTGAATATTAGAGTTATTTAAATATATCTGGAAGAGTGCTGAGGCAGATGGAGCATTACACAAATGAAGCTAGGAAGTTTCTGATGCTATGAACACTCTCTTGATTATCTCATGACCTATCTGTTCAAGTTACAAATCAAAATGGGCTTTTATGTTCTTTCATTATTGTAGGGTCAACTTAGTTTATTAAAATTAAGCTGCCTGCTACTTTCCAGAATGGTACACAAGACTGCAATATATGTTCTTTCCACCCACTTCAAAAGACCTATGACCCATTTTTTTTATTCTTAAATATGCCAACCATACAATAGCACTGTCCTTTTTTTTAAGTTATTCTTCAGATTTGTGCCTTTTAAAATAGTCGTGTCTGCAGAGATGTCACATCAAAAGACTGGCTCAGAGGTAGAAGTAGTTAAACCATTTTTATTAATATATATGAGGAAATTTTCTGGTCTGAGAATGGAAAAAAAAGGAATGAGATAGAATGAAAACATTGTGATGCCAAAAGATTTTCTTCTATTAAAAAAAAGCCTCATATTTTCAAATCAAGTAAGATTCTCTATTGACTATCATCAGTTTTGTTTGTTTTTAAAAATGATAAAATTTTCAGCATCTCCTCAGAATTCTGATGCCTACAAGGAGCTTAGAGCTAGTTTATTAAGATGTTTGGCTGGTCTTGGACCACACTCTATTAAAGCCTCAGCCTCCTCTGTACACTTTTCAACTATGTCTCAACTATGTCAGTTCACACATGTCCCTCTAGAGATACATACTGCACTCTTAGCAGACACTGTGCTCTCAGATTTTTCACAGAATCTTCCCTCTGCCTGAAAAACCTTAAGTCTACTGTCTTGATAAATCATCTCTCTACCATCTTAAGACTCACCATATGCCCAGATTTCAGTGACCCTTGACTTCCACCTTTTCCCACTATCTCAGAAAACTCCTAATGCTGATCAACAAAGAGTTCTCAATTTTTCAGAATCCACAGAGGGATGTCTCAGATGACTGATGAGCAAGTGACATTTCTTACCCAATGTCTGCAATTTTTTCCCTCATACACTGGATGTTTTGGACTCGAGAGCAGTCTCCACTCTAGATGACAGTTGTACGATTCTCAAAGTTCTTGCCAAAGATGTTGTTGCTTAAACTTCTAAGATGGGAAATGGGGGGATACTAGCTTTCCTGCCTTAATAGGAACTGTTCCTACCCCTTTAACCCTGCCACGTTTTCTTAGATCCCAAAGAAAACACTTTCTGTAACAATAAAAAAAGTTTTTCTCTATGGGATGATCTAAATCCAGTCATTTGAAAGTGTATTTTGCTAAGCCTCATTTGATCAGCATGATATTTGCCTTCCAATCAATTCATCACTTACATCTCCACAAATGTGTTCACATTATAAGAAAAGTCATTAACCCCTTCTATGACCCACAGCATTGGGCAGACATAGAAACAAATGAATATATTTATGGAAGTCAATTTTACTAGTTTCTTAAGATTACTCACAGAGTGGCTTCCAGATATCTCTTCACTTTTCCTTATGACTTTTGATCCTTACTGAATCAGTCTCACATGAGCATCTGGAAATGTTCTCTCTCCCTGATATCCTTTAATTTCTCTTTTCTACTCTTCAATCCTGCCTTGATGGTTTCCACATTCTCTCTAAGATCAAAGTTTTACATACCTTTCTTTCTGGCTCCTCCAGAATTGTAGATTAGGTTTTTCAAATTCTTTGTAGCTAAGCATCTATAATTCAGACATCCCCTTCTTGTCTCTAATAACATCACATTGATGCATCATACCCAAAGACTTTTTCTACCAATGCCAAAAAGGCTAAAGAAAGAAGGAAATGGAAATAGAAAGTTCTTCATGTCACATGCTATAAACAAAGTGTTTTTAATACTTTCATATAAAATTCTACAGTTGGTTGATCTGGGGATGGACTGACAGTTCTGCCTGAAAGGATCTTAGCAACTCATGTGTCTTTCTGGTCACTGCCCCACCAAATGCAGTGTCGCCCTCATTCCTTTAGCCCAATATTACACATTCAATTACACGAAGTAATAAGACTAGATAAGGTTGAAAAGAAAAATAAGGACAAAATTTGCTAGACATCTCTGTTTTTAAAAAATGACCATTTCTGGATATAGAGGTGGTGGGAACATTTAGTCTTTCTGGCAGTTATATTCCCAGCTAAAGATTATATTTTTCTGACAGACAGAGGGAGAATGGATATCAGAGGACAACTAGCATACTGTCTTATTCTGCTCCTTAAATCACCACCTTTTTTTGTGATAAAAATAATTTTAGAATCACCTAAAATAGAATGTTTGAAATTCCATTTCTTGACAAAAAGTTAAACTATAAGTAAAAATTCTGCTCTCACTTGAATCACCAGCACATCACTCAGCGATTTGACTCTTTGTCTTATTGTGATAGTGATGCTTGTTCTGCCACCTTCAAATATTATTCCAAAGGCCAACTAAGAATAAACTGAAATTTTAAATGAAGTGAAAATAATTTTTGAAATGTGATATGAATAACTTTCAAGGCAAAGTAGAATTGAAGAAATAAGTTAGCCGTTATCTCCTTTAAAAATATTATATTTCTCAATCAAGTATATCCATTCTCCTTTTAGATTTTCAAGGGGAAATGTGGAAGGTAGATGTCAAGAGAGCAAAGGACCAGACACAATGGTAGAAAAGCTGTGTCAGGTAACACAGAGGGGCCCATTGGCCTATTAGAGAAAAGAAACATCCTAGAAGCTGTCAACAAGTTCAACTTTGTGTCTTAACCTTCTTCCTATATTTAACTGCAATTATTACTACAAGATTATGTCCTAATTACATAAGTCATAAGAGAAAATTGTAGATTATAGTCATTCTGTTTCACAAAGGATGCTACCCTGGTCATTTAGGACAAAGAAGTTAGAGAATCAACTAGAATTTGGGGTTTTGCTTTTTTGCAATTTTCAAGACTGTTACTTTTCTGTCATTATTCTTACTTGCATTGTTGTCTACTGAAAAGCAGTGAAAACAAGACCAGGATGCCCACTCTTATCACTTTTATTCAATATAGTATAGGATAATACTATCAGAGACTACCATTTCTCTCTTACCCAGAGAAATTTGGCAAAAAAAGAAATAAAAGGCAACTAAATTGCCACTATTTGCAGCTGACATGAAATTATCTATAGAAAACTTTTGAAGATTGCACCCCAAAAAACTGAGCAATTATGTGAAGAAAATTGAGACACTAAAATGAAAAGATATTTATACCCACAACCCCATGATACATCCTCCCAGTTTATGGCCATTATTTTCAATAGCAGAATATGGAAATAACCTAAGAATTCATCAATGACTGGATAAAGAAAACATGGTATGTGCAAAGACATGTGCATGCACACACACACACAAGAATACTACTCAGTTATAAAAAGGAATAAAATCCTACCATTGTGATAAAATGGATTGACCTTGACCACTCTGCTGTTATGCTGGATGAAGTAAATCAGAGAATGACAAATACTATGTGATCACACTTATATGTGGAATCTAAATCAAACTGAACCAAGCTCATAGGTACAGAGAATAGACTGGTGGTTGCCAAAGGCAGAGAATGAGAGATAGAAGGAATGAAATAGGTTGGAAAGGTCAAAAATTTGAAACTTCCCATTATGAAATAGAGATAAAATGTACATTTTATGTACATTTGATTATAGTTATATAATATATATTGTGATTATATATTATATTATAGTTATATTATAATATATTATATCATAGTTATATTATAATATATATTGTGATTATATATATTATATTATAGTTAATAATCTTGTACTCCATATTTGAAAGTTGCTGAGAGAACTTAAAGCCTTCATCCCCACATCCTCCCCCCCAAAAAAAAATGTAGCTCTGTATGGTGGCAGAGAGCAACCAGATTTACAGTGATCATTTCACAATAGATACAAATACCAAATTGTAAACCTAAAAATAATACAGTTTATATGTCCACTATACCTTTAACAGTCCTTCCAAAAAATAAAAAGAAAGGAAAACTTTGGAAAGATGAATTATAATTTTATATTGCTTGGGGTGGGGGTACAGATCTAGACAAAGGTAATTCTATTAATGGTGACTTGTATAAATGTTATATCTCTGACTTTCTTTACTGGAAGAAGGGTTGAGCACAAAATAAGCAAAGGTATGGTGAAGACTGAATGCTTTGAAAAAGCAAAGAGGAAAATTCTGAAACCATATAAGCATAGACTGGACCTTTTCTTTATCTCCCTGTCCCCTGCAGTCAGGTACTCTTTCAGTACCCACCAGGTCACCTAGTAATCAGAATAGTTGGGTGAGATGCAGCAACAAAAGAACTACTTCAGTTTACAAATAAGGAACCTCACTTCTGCTCTTAGCTCCCTGAAAGTACTAGTCACATGCCACAGTGTTGGCAAAGGAAGCTAGATAATGTAAGTACATGGACTTTTGGTGATGACTATGCTACAGTGATGGTTACATTACTTAAGAGATTATTCTTGCCTTATTTTTATTTCTGCTTTCTTAGAAAGCCAAGTTTTATTCTGAGAAGTTTTCTTCTCTTATAGAAGTCTTCCAGCAAAATTACTTTAATACACACACACACACACAGAGTGAAGGAACTAAAATTTATTGTAAAGAACAAGGAGATTCACACGTGTGTATTCTAAAATAGGCTGAATTATGTGCTAATGAGAATGACTGGTACAATAGTGTAGTAAGTAAGAAAGCACAGAGCCTAGAACCAGACACCTTGGATTTAAATTTCAACACCCCATTTATCAGCTACATGGTCTTGGGAAAGATATTTGAATGCTCTGTGTTTCTTCATCTCTAAAATGGATATCATTATTTATACTATGGTTGTTTGATGGTTAAAATGGTACATTTATCATGCGCTGAGTATGGTATTTAAATGTCCTATAAAAGTCAGCTCATCCCATAGTTGCCCTAGCTTTTTGCCCCATTGAGTCAGTTCCAGACTCCAACTTTCTAAGAAACTTCCCCAGATTAATGATCACATGTACAGTTTCTTTATCTTTCTCTACTCTTTTCTTCCTAATATTTTCCTTCTCCAATTTTCCCCACTCATTTTCTCTTATCTAGCAAGGGAATCAAAAATGGATCCTCGAGTATTTAAGACACTAGTGCACACACTACGTGCACAATATTAATGTACAACTAGTGATGATCCTTTCAGCACCTGTCCCCTCACCCACTAGTCCAGCATGTCTAGCAAAGAGTTAAGTGATAGAAGGAAGAATCTTGAAGATTCTGGAACCTCCTTGCATGGTCTGGAATTAAAACTCTGCCCATAACTGTGAGTGGGGCAGTGGGGCTTCTCAATGCACTCTTATGAGCCTCTATTCTTTATTTATAATGTACAGATAATAGTAATATGTATCTGTGTATTCATAAGGTTGCCAAGAACACTCAGTGGTGTCATGCATGCAAATATTTAGCACAACGACTATAGAGAGTAAGCACTCAGTAAGTGTTCACATTCTGCAAAATGAAAACAATATTTCCCCCAAATAACATGCACAAGTTAAGTGTAAAAGCATCATGAACTGTTATGTTGATGCTTTCTATGTATCTACATGTATATGCATACATATATAAGGTAGGCTTTTCTAAAAATTTAAAACAAAAAGATATGAAATCTGTGTTTTGTACTGGTGATAACTTTGGCTCATCAGAAGATTACTATACTTTCTACATAGCCCATATCAAGCATCAATACACTATAACTTGTATGCACACAGCATTCTTAATGCTTAGCTTCTAGAAACCTGCCAGCCAGCAGCAAAAACAAAAATAAAATCCTTAAGTATTTACTGAATGCTTACTCAAGACAAAACACAATTGCTGTAACGCTTAGGAAATATTTTTAGCTTCATGCATTATAAGTTGACTGATACTAAATGTACTGACTTATTGGAATACTATCATGGAATATTCTAAGAGCCATTATTGCTTTTAAAAGCATCTCTATCAGAACACTGCCATTTTGCTCCATCTTACAAAGAGGAAAAGAAATAACAACAGATAAGAGCATTACATTTCATTCTGTTGTTCACAGTGTATTCATTGTCTCATCTGATAAAATAAGTTAAAGTTTCATCTGACTGTGAATGAGAGCAAGCAGTTTACCTGCTAATATGCAGATTAACCCTCCTGACCCCTCACTGATATATAAAGTGTTATTGTATCTTCATGATAATAAATACTAGCAAGCAGCAGGCCTTTCACTTTATTATTTTTCACAGTTATATATCAGTTGACCTGGTCTGGCAATGTGTAATGCACAAGGATCAGGCATTAGACCAGTAAGCAGGTCTTGTGACTTGTACAGATTTATTCATTACTCAGTAAGTTCAATAATAGTGTTGCTTAATAGAAATATAAATGCAAGCCACCATTGTGACATACAATTTTCTAGCAACCAGATTTTAAAGTGAGGCAAAATAAAAAAGAATAGGTGAGGTTAACTTAATACATTTTTATCTAGCTTAATTAATTCAAAATGGTTTCATTTCAATGCAATCATTATACAAATCATTGAAATAGTTTATAGACTTTCTTACATTATCTTTGAAATCTAGTAGATAATTTACACATAGAGAATATCTCAAATTGGACTAGATACATTTCAAGTGTTCATCTGTCCATAGGTGGCTGTTAACTGCATCAAACAGTGTAGCTCTATGTTATTGTTGGGTAATGTGGAAGTACAAAAATAATAAACATTAGCAGTTTATATAAAATTACTATTACACACTTGTTAAATATTATTTTTTTAATTTAAATAAAAGAATATAGTTAAACACTACATGCATTTAAATGTTAAAGTGTTTAAGGTTAAATTTAAAAGAAAATTAGATATACTATATATTTTTAAACTTATATTACCAAAATATATACTACCTGGGCAAAAGTAAAAGAGGAAAAGTATGCCAGACCATAGAAGGAGCAAGTAATTTAGCAAGATATAAAAACTAAAAATAGACAATTTCTTATTTTTTTATCTCAAACATAAGAAATGATTTGAAAGAATTTCTTCATAAATTAAAGAAGGATTGGTTAATTAAAGTAGGTCATTGAGTATATGCACCAGTAGAAATTCTAGGAATTCTTATGCAATTGAGTACATCGTTCACCAGAATTTATGGAAGGTGTGTTCTGTATTTAAGATGTGATGAGTGTTAATACTGATGTAGGTACTAGGAACTTAGGAAACACAAAATAAAAAGTACTAGATGGACAGAGAGTGAGAAGTCTAAGCTGAAGTATAAGATGCATAAGATCAAGTGAGTGATACCTCCTAAAGGTAGCTTCATCTAAATAAAATCTTATAGAAAAAGTTACAGGAGTAGCTGTAAAGGAGGTGAGAAATTTTAAAAGAGGAGAGAAAAAATGTCTCAGATTTAAGTAATAAAACTTTTTATGCCTCAAGGAAAAAACATATGTGATTTGGGAAGTGGGGAGATGCTACAATGCAATAAAGTAAGAATTCACATAGGTTCTCCCTGAATAATGCTCTGTATTTTGTTAAATCATGAATTAATCATATATGTTAATAAACCAGTAATAGAGAGCTAGAACTAAAGGAGGTAGTATCATTCAGTTTCCAACAAGCAAAACAAAACTCACTCCTAACATGTATAACAGAAGAAATTTAATACAGGGAATTGGCTACCCAAATGTTGGAATTGCTAAAAAGCCAAACAGAAGAAATAAGGTAACCCAAGGACTGGCTACGGTGGGTAATCCCACTGATCCTCAGGACTGGAGAGATGAAAGTAGAGTTTCTAGAGTTAAAAGGTGAGGCCACCCAACAGAAGCTCAAGTCACAAAAGGTTTCCTCATAGGTGGCTATCTGATGCTACCTGGACCAAGGGAGAAAATGTAGCCACTACCTGAAAAAGAAGCATACAATAAGAAAAAGATGTACTCTGACTTTCTTCCACTCTCCAATCTCTCATCAGAGGTAAAAGCATCTTAACACTACCACAAAGAAGGAAGCAGTACAGAACAAGAAGAAACAACACACTAAATAGCAAACATAGCACAAAGGAAACTAGAAGTGATTTGTTTCTCAACTTGTTTTAAAAAAGTGTATTCATACCTATGGTGTATTAGAAACTCTATTCCTATTGGTGATACAAATCTCTAAATTTTCATCATTTAAACATCTCAACAACTTTTGTGAGAGTGACATCCACTTAGGAAATACACTAATCAGATAAATAGGTTGTAAGAGACATGGAAGTGAGAGAAATGTCTGAGGCCCTCTTGACAGGACAAGGAGAAAAGTATCTGTGGAGGAACCTCTGACACAAATTTGGATGGAAGTCTAAACTTGGGCATTTAGAATATCTGCTCAAGTTTTGGATGACTTCTGTCTTGGCCCCTTTCAGCTAATGGGATTGGTGAAAATTATAATCCACTGAGGTTCACATGGCTCATTGGAGTCAAGCAGCTCTGAGTAAGAACTTGCGACTCACAGATTCCAAAGTCTTGAACAAGTCATTTATCTTTAATTTCTCCATGATTTCCTTCCTTTTTCATATCTGACATCATATCCTAATATTTTTACCATTATTTCTTGGTTCTCGCCACACTCCTTAATTGCTAAATATTTGTCAAATATATCAATCCTGGTCCACGGGAAGCTTTTAGTCTACTGGGAGAAACAGTGGTATATATAAATGATCACAAACAGGATGGCAATTAAAGCTCTCCATCACCCATCCTTAACTCCTAAATCCTATAATTGAGAAATCTACCAGGATTAAAAGTGGTATTGGAGTATACAGAGAAAAAGTAAAGGTATTTCAGGCAGGATAAACATTCACATGCAAAGATTTGGAGAAATGAATCTTAAAAAAAAAATCTAAAGAACTACAAATATAGCATCATACAATAACATTTAGCATCAGGGTATCACATATGTGGGATGTAAATATAAAGGTGGTTTATATTTAAGTAGGAGTCAGATGACTGAAAAATTTCAGAATAATTCTACATATTCACTTACATAATTTGTCCCTTCCCTTATTGTTTTCAATCTGCAATAATTTATTAACCATGTCTTTTTGATGTAACTTCTCAAAAGGGTTAAAGCAATATTTGAAAAGGATTTTGCATTTTCTGAGTTAAAGATAGCAAAGAAAAATCTAGCTGCATTTAATTTTAAAAGGTAAATGAGTGGGTGTGCTACTATATCAAATTTAATTTGTACAAATCATCATCAACCCTGATCTGAGCGTTTAGACTACTTTACTAAAGCTTGATCTCCCTGTCTACCTAAACACTGATTCACTTACAGCTAGCTTCAGGCTAACATTAGTCATATAATACCCAACAAATCCACAAGGTATTAGTTGCACACTATCATTGTATAAAAGTCAAACTGAGACCTAACTCAATCTACAGCTTTCCCCGGACAAGGTAGTTGATCACAGGTAAGTCTCAGCATCTATCGTTATCAAGCAGTGACAGTTACTTCTGATATTAGAGATTTTTCAGGGTCCAAAAGCTTGTGCTTTGCTACAACTGTGTAAGAAATTTGTATTTGTCAATCTGTCTTCTAAAATACAAAAAGCAACTGACTTTATATAGACCATTCACCTTGTCTTTGAAAGTCTTGTTTAAAAGGCAGTCAATAGCATAGGGTACTCTTGATGAGATGCTAAAAAATAATGCATTACTTTTGCAGTAAGAGTTATTGTATTCTTTTTTAACAAAAATACTCTTTAGTGTGATAATGAAAGGACAGATAAGATGATAATTATTTGCTTTAAAGTAATCACTTTATGCCAGAATTTATACTATACTCTTTAATTACTGCTCTCATTGTCACTTTACTAAAGATTCGAACAGTAGTATGTTTCTATCTTGACCCCCCCAAAAAAAATTAGAGAAAGAGGATAGTAGAAGAAAAGTTTTATGCAAGAAACAAAGAAGTTTAAAAAAATGAAAAAAAATATATTGTCAGAGCAAAATGTGACTGGGGAGATGAATAAATCAATTTTTGGTTGGTCAACTTCTAAAACAATTATATCTTTATGTTTTTGACTTCTCGTAGGCCTTGTTTGCTTTCTAATCCACTATGAAGTCCCTCCAGTTTTGTTTCCTTTTCTGTTGCTGGAAAGCAATGTGCTGCTATAGCTGTGAGCTCACCAACATCACCATCACTGTGGAGAAGGAGGAATGCCGTTTCTGCATAAGCATCAATACCACGTGGTGTTCGGGCTACTGTTACACCCGGGTAGGAACTAACTCAGCTAAGCTGAAGAGGGTGCTGAGGGTCTGTTTGATGAACATTTTATTAATTCTATTTTATCAATATCTAAGTGTTCCAAGTAAGAGCCATGAGTCCCTTCAATAATATCTCTGTGATATGATTGGGGTTAATTACCATATCAATTAGATGTTTGGACTTGGATTTGATTAGATTTAGTGAAAAGCCCCCTAACTTGATCCAATCAATTTAAAATTGTAAAACCTGTATTTCAAAAAAAAAATCACTTCAATGCTTGAGTTTATAGAGAAGTAAATATATAAATATATATATGAGTATAGAGTCCCCGAAACTCAATTTCTATAATTGAAGTCATATTTTTGCAATAAATATGTACCAAAATTAGTTCAAACCATCTAAAAGTTGTCATATTATAAAAATTTCCTTATTGACTTGCCTGAATGCAATGCCAATCAGCAGTCTGCGAATACAATCAATCTTTACAGAGTCTTAGAACTAAAATGAATCTAGAAACCCACTCAGTTCTTAAGATTAAGAAATCTCAGGCACAAAGGCATAAAACCACTAACTTCTGTTCATACAGTTTACTGGCACTAAGTCAAGTAAAGGGGAAGTTTTTATTTTGTTTAAACTCTGTTCCCTTATAGTACCTAATTATCAATGCAAAATTCTATTCTAAGAACTGAAAGCAAATTAGCAATATTTTAATGAAATATTTTACTGGGTAATAAATGAGTTTTCTCAAACTCCACTTATTATACAATTTATTGCACCTCATGGGATAGAGACTTGGTAGCATGAAACTGAAATAAACAGCAATTTTTTTCTCTTGATACCAAAAAATTTTTCAGTAGAAAATGTTGGAATAAATCTGTCTTGTCTGGATTGAAAATTCTTATATGCAAAGCATGTATCCTTTGAAACAAAGAATCCTGCAAAATAAAGTGTTAAAGAGTGGGGCAAATGGCTACAAGATCAGGGAATGTTTAGAATCTTACATGAACTTTTATAGTCACATTAAGCTAAACATTAACATGCCATAGTATGTCCTTTTTTGGAGCTTTTATAACATGCCAGGACAATATATTTGGAAACATTTTATGAGAAATTCAACTGCAGCCTTATGGTTTATGTTGTCATTAATAGAACAGTCCTCCCTGATGGTCGATTTCTCTCTTTCAAAATATCTTATTACATGTAATATTTTTGGACCATGGCAGCTGATTGTCAATAAATGAAACCATGAAAAGCAAAACCGTGAATAAAGGTGGTGGGCTGGTGGGAGTGGTTCTAATATAGATCACTTTATTGACGATTATTTATAGTCGAAATACAAAAAGCCAACTTAAAGTTTCTGTTCTATTATTGTTGGGTTGGGGGGGGTTGCCATTTTTCTATATTGCAATTTAGAGTTTCTCCAATTTGGGAAATAATTTAATATGGACGTAAGGAATAGGAAAAAGGAATGACATTTTTGGCGAGTGCTCCAGAACAATCAGGAAACATGGAAAAGCATATATATCGTTTGTGAAACCATATATCCTGGTTAGGAATTCATTGGTGAGCTTTCATGGGTGAATGTTAGAGCAAACAGTACTGAATTCCTGTCTCATTTTGATTAAGCTAAATAGGAACTTCAGAATATTGCAACCTGACTCATCTCCTTCTTAAACTCCCCAGGATCTAGTATATAAGGATCCACTGAGGCCCAACATCCAGAAAGTATGTACCTTCAAGGAGCTGATGTATGAAACAGTGAGAGTGCCTGGCTGTGCTCACCATGCCGACTCCCTGTACACCTATCCAGTGGCCACTGATTGTCACTGTGGCAAGTGTGACAGCGACAGCACTGACTGCACCGTCCGAGGCTTGGGACCCAGTTACTGCTCCTTCAATGAAGTGAAAGAATAATAAGTAGAGACAGTTTTCAGACTGCCTGCTCTTGTCCTGAAGGAACAAGATGCCTAGAAATTTTCCGCGTGTAACATTGTCCAGGCTGAAACCACTATGGCCCAGGGGATCAGCACACCCTATTCCTGGCAGAAGAGGAGTCCCAGGAATTGAAAGTGTGGGGAGGGAGTCTGTTACCATTCTGTATTCCCAGGACTGGTTGCATAAATTTTATTCAGGTCTTAATTTAAACCGCAGACACATGGGTACTTTCTCACTTAATAATCTTACCAATCCTGTTCTCTAGAGATGGGAATACCTATGCCAGAGGAAAGAAGTGGAGATTGGGTAAACAAACTAGGGTAAACAAACTACCTGTAGCTGTCTTCTGCTGGACTCTCCAGTTCTCAAAATCAGGACTAGTATCTTCAGGATTGTAGGCTCAATGCTTAGCATTTTGCCTGAAATTTAGTAAGAAATTCAATACTGACTTCCTTATGGAAAATAACAAACACCAGAAGGGTGTAGAAAGACACTGAAAGAGGATGCTTCTTGAGATGGACTTTTAGGTTGGTTGCCCCCAAATGTGCCAGTCAGTTCATGGAAAGGGAGGCATCAGTTCTGCCTCTTCTTTCCTCTTCTGGCACCTGGGATATGGAGATAGAATGCATCTCTCTCAGTTGCTCAGTGCACTTGGGGGTGGGATGGTACCAGAGCTACTACTGTACTCTTTAATTAAGGGTAAAATGTCCACATACTAATACAGACCTAGATGATGTGGACCTATATGTGGGGATTTACCCCATTGATAAACTGAGTGCTGTTAGGCTCTTGCAAAACTCCCTTTTGGGAAGCAGAATAAAACTATATCAGCCTACTGTCAAGGTTGGGATCCAACTTTTGGAGAGAGGGGAATTTAAAAGTCGATTTGAAAATAATTTTAACAATATATTAAGAAAATTATCTTACAAACACATTAGTGTGGAGAAATAGCTGTTTTAGAAAGAATCAGCCATGAGAAAAAAAATTTCTAGAATTCTGACTATATATCTTCTCTTCTATTTGTGTTCTCCCACAGTCATGATTTCTTTCAGAAGGGTATATATTAAAACTATTATCTTAAGTTGTTTATTTTCAAGAAACTAGCTCTCTGAATTTTGTATTTGTTTCACACTCATATTGCTTAACTAATTTATTTAAAATATTATTTTTTTAATAAAGATGCTAGCCACCAGTCATAGATTTGAATTTTTTTACATACAAGTAGATAACTTATAGATATGCTTATTTATAATATAAGAATATTAAAACATATTCCCTATTGTTCTGTAAATATTACCTGCCTTACCCTTAGAAAAATTAAAAATATTTTTGTTGCACTTCTAAAAGTATTTCTTTATTTAAATTTTGTGATATTTTTCAAGTTATTTTCAGTCATAGTAGGAGCGGGCAGGGAAGAGGAAGAGAGAGTGAGGATACTGTAGTTCATTTCCTAGATTTTTGAGATGAAAAAATTGAAACCAGTGGCCAGGCACGGTGGCTCATGCCTGTAAGCTTCAGCCTATGAAGCGGCAGGGGCTAGGGATCACGGTTCGAGTCCTGCCTGGGGCCTGTAGCAAGACCTACTTCCAAAACAAATAGCTGGGCGTGGTGGTGCACGCCTGTAATCCCAGCTACCTGGGAAGCTGAGGCTGGGGATTGCTTGAGTCTGTGGTACCCCGGGCAACAAGAGCCTGTGGTTCCACAGGCAAAAATAGCAAGACCTAGTCTCAAAAAAAAAAAGAAAAGAAAAAGAAAACAAAGAAAAAATTGAAACCTAAGGATTTTTAGCGATCATTGACTAAGATCTTTGGGATCTAAGAGAGGTAATTGTGATACCAGTGCATATGAGACATTGGTTTTATGCTTATGAGAAAATGGAGTGGAATTGGAAAGAAATACTTAGGGAACCTCAAACTATATAATGTTATATATCAAATTCTTAAGATAAATCTAAATCATGAGTATGGTATAGCTTCATATATATATATATTTATATATATATATATGAACCTAGAAAAGGGGCATATAATGCTCTTTTCTTATACACATAAAATATTTGCTGTTTGGCAACTGATAAGGCATGTTTTATATATTTTGTACATTTTATACTGATTTTATAACTACTAAAAGAAGGTGAAATGTAGGCCGTAACCTGCAGTCACATTGTTAGTTATCATAAAAGGTCTTGGTCATTACTGTCCATTTATAGATGCAGCAAAGAATGTGTTCATCAAGACTTGTCCCTAACTTCTTCCTGGCTGTAAAGCTAGAATACATTTTCCAGCCTTCCATGAATCAAGTGCATCATATTTTCATTAATGGCACATGTGCTGAAGTACTATGAGCTATTTCCATAGTTGTTCCCATAAAATCCTCTCACGATCAGAGGAACAATCTCTGAGCCAGTGTTAATACATAGCCAACCTAATGATAAAGAGTAGAGTTTTCCAGACTCCACCCCTGACTCCCTGAAGGGGGGCTGCAGGGAACTAGGGGTAGAGTGGAGCTGCCATGTAGATCTTGGAAAGGTTGTATAGATTGCTAGGTCTTTTGTAAGCTTCTGTTCACACCCTGGTCTCTGCTCAGCTTACATGCTCTGCGGATATTAAGGATAGCATTGTGCCACTTTCTGGCCAATAGATTCTCCTTTCCTTCTCTCTCTTAGTTCTCCCAATACCTATGTAATTAAAATCTCTTAGGTCTTCTATTTCTTTTCTCTTTCACTCTGTGTGTCTGCTTTAGGTCTTTAACTGAATGTGTGAGGTCTCAGCCAGGTCAGCCCCATTCCCCTGAGTTTACCCTATAACATCAATTGTGCTCATGCATTCTCCTTTATCAGCTGAATGTCAACACCCAAGATGACCATGAATCTCAGTGTTGATAATAACAGAGCTGTTGTCAGTCTGGATTCCTGAATGTTTCCCATAGTAACAACCCCTTTACAGAAGATAGCAGAAGTCCCTCAGCCTGAAGTACTGAGTAACCAGAGGACGCATTACACCTGCTCCACCTGAAAGGATTTACTGTCACCAAGAAATAGACTTCTCTTCTGTCCAAGCACTGAGAGGCAGGGGTTTATATCTGATAGTATCTAGTATTACATTAATGACTACAGAAATCCACAGCATTTAAAAAACTGAAAATAAAATATTTCATGTCAATTCACAGAACCTGTTACATAATTTCATTTATATGTATACCTTAGATCATCACCTTCTAGTAAAAAAAAAAAAAGCAGCCTGTTAACATTGAACCTGTGTGTGTGCATGTGTATGTGTTCATGTGAGTGTGTGCATGTGATATGCTTTTGTATAAATTCCTTTATCTTTCTGTCTGAGATGAAAAGCCATCTTACTCTGAGTTTTTGTTTTTGGTGATATTTCATACATCCCTCTACAGTTTTCCACTTGCTAGATAGGGTACTAACAAATTCAAGAATAATTTAATAAAGTCAATCAGATCTTGGTTGACGCCCCTACGTTGAGGAGTAATGGTGGTAAGGAATAGATCTTGGGTGAATTTTGTTTATTTTTTTAATTTTGAAAGTCATATTTTAACATCTATTATATAGCCCAATGCACCTGAGAAATCAATTCATCAAAAATGAAAAGAAACACTATGCTCATGATTTTTATCTTTGCCCAACTTTAATAGCTAGTTATAGAATTCTTCCCCTAGCTGTACAATGACCTGCAAATCATTCTTGAGTAATATATTCTTGAGGATCCCCAAAGAAAAATAGCAGGAAGTGCTAGTATATGACACATGCAGGAAACTATAATGGAAATAATCTCTAGATAGACACAGGCATTGTGAGATGACTTCATCTCCACTCAAATGCAATTTCACCATCTCCTAAATTACATTTTCCCCACCAGTTCATTTAATATGCACCAGCAGAATGCTGTCTTGAAACTTAATTTTTTTCACTGGGCAAAATAATATACTCATTCAGCCTTAAACATATTTTATGTCCTTTTTGATCTTCTTAAATAAAAATTGGGACAAAGATAAATGGACAAAAGCTGCAAGGGGGAAAACATGATCCAATGAGTAAAATAGGAAGGAGACAAAGGAGTTTGTGCACTTGTCTATTAAGCTAGATCTGTCATAATGAAATATTATAAACTGGGTAAACAACAGAATCTTATTCCCTCATAGTCACAGAGACTAGAAATCCCAAATCAAGGTGGTGGTCATCATGGTTCTTAGTGAGAGCTCTTCCTGGTTGTGGACTCTATATGATGGGGGGGGAGGTGAAGACAGAGGCAGACACCAAAAAAAAGACAGAAAGCTTTGCTGTCTTATCTGTTCAAGGCTCCACCCTATGAACTCATTTCACCACAACCATACAGTGATTTTTCCAAACATAGTACCATTGGGGGTTATGGCTTCAACCTATGAGTGCATTATGGGGCACACTCAGTTGATAGAGTTCCATATATGGCCTCCCAAAATTCATGCTTTTCTTCTATACAAAATATACTCATTCTAATCCACTGGGACAGACTAGGTAAAAGAAATTGCAAGATAAGTTGATCCAAGTCCTCTTTTAATAGGTGGACTGAATCATGGATAGAGAGCCCTTGCCAAACAATTTGGCAACCACTCTGACCATGAAGCATCAAGTTAGACAACAAGCATGATATCCTGATTAATGATTATCTCATAATTTCCAGAAGAGAAAACTAAGAGCCTGCATGCACCATTGGAACATAACCCACTTGCCCATGCCTTGGCATAGCCCAACCTAGACAAGCTATGACTCAGCTCTTCTCTTCCAGACTCATAAATCTACTCTTTAATTAGTTCCTCCTAATGTTACAGAGTGTAGCATCCATAAAACTGGGGCGTTTCAGGTTCCCTATCACCCTAGTGAAAGGTAGAACTGAGTGGGTAAGAGAAGTTGAAGGAGAATTGGATGGGGACTTGGAGATGGTAGGTGGAACAGAGAGACATGTAAAAAAGTCACACTTCTCAACTTTGGATTTGCACAAGGGAATTGGGGGACATGAAAAGAGACATATGAAATTGCAATATGTAGAGGTACATGGAAAAGACAATGAAAGCCCCATGAGGAACCTGACAACGGTAGTCATTACTTTGATTTGCTCCAGTCATTCCAGACTGGCCCCTTATGCCCCTTTCCTGTAGTTCCCCACCAGAACATGACTTTGTCTTGTGGTCAGCTTTTGCAGTTTGGCAATTCTGCTTTGAACCAACTCTGCTTCACTGGATAACTTTTGGTGTTTCCTAAAAAAAAAATTTTTTAAATTGTTCTTTCTTCTCTCCTCTTTCTCTGCATATTTTTCTGTTAAAGTCTTACACACTAAAAATATTTTTTGTCTTTATATAATGAGCCTATTCAGAGTATGAAAGTTTGAGAGTCCTGGGGTACACTTCAGTCTAAATCCTAACTGCCTTAGCACACTCAGGCTAAATTCTCCTATCCAGTAGTGATTCCCTCATGTCTACCTAAATCTCTCTAATAAGATCTTGTCTGATTCAACTATACCTAGACCTCTCTGCTAACTTCTGTTAAAGGTCAAAGGACTTACCTTTAAGTAAGAGGCTATATCAACATACCAAAAGTTTTACTTCATTTTTAGTATCAACTCTAAAGTTTTAATTTCATTGTCTTATCTAAATGTTATTTAAGTTAGATATCAGTGAGATTCAAAGTATAATTTATCCAATGTAAATTTCCTCTTCTTCATTCTCTCTCCTCTAGGCTTTAGCAGCAATGGAAATTCATAAAATATGATATCCTACCTTTCAATATCCTATAATGTAACCAGATACTGTATATGGCACTGTAAATATCATAAATTTACTTTCTGAGCCAAAAATTGGTCTGAAATATATTTCTTGCATCATTGCCTTATTTATCAATATGATTAATTTATTCCATGTTCTATAATTAGAGCAGAAATTATATCACAAGGAAGAACTGAAGAGAAAAAGAAGATAAATTATGAGATTTCACTTTAACTCATAAGCAGCTAATACATAGTATCAATTAAAATAATACTTAATCAGAGAAAATAACAAATATTAGAAAACAAAATACATTTAAGTGCTAGGTCATACAATACAGAAGATGAAAGCTTCAAAAGAAAGAAAAATCACCTGTTCACTTATAATATTTTCCATTAACTTCTATTTAACTGATTTTTATATATTTTACATTTCCACATTCATTCATTAAAGCATTCTGATGAGCTCAATAATTGGGATTCTTATAATAATAAAAATATCTGATCCCTCATCTCATTCTTTCTACGACAACCATGAGAATAAATCTTTAATCCTACTCATTCAGAACAGAGTTGCTTTCAAAATGACATCTACATATCTGAAAATTAAATCTTTTAAAGAAATTGTATTTGTGCATGAACTGCTATAGCTGGTATATATCCACTGATTACAATTAATAAGTATTTTATTATAGTATAGCTGCCAGAAAAGAATTGGGAGTATTTGACCCACTTAAAATGTACATTAGGAAAGGTTATCAATAAGAAGAAAAACAAAAACCATATGATCATATCAATTGATGCAGAGAAAGCATTTGACAAAGTCCAGCACCCATTTATGATAAAAGCCCTTGAAAAACTGGGGATCAAAGGAACCTACCTCAACATAATAAAAGCCATCTATGACAAACCTACAGCAAACATCATCTTAAATGGGGAAAAATTAAAATCATTC
>PVHY01012721.1:0-43534 GCA_004024945.1 Uropsilus gracilis | reverse complement strand
AATAAAACAATTGCTCTGTTCTTAGACAAGAAGATAAGAAGTTCCCAGGAAAACCTGGCTTCTTTTTTTTTTGAGACTAGGTCTTGCCATTTTTGCCTGTGGAATCGCAGGCTCAAGCAATCTCCAGCCTCAGCTTCCCAGGTAACTGGGATTACAGGCGCACGCCACCACGCCCAGCTATTTTTTGGGACTAGGTCTCACTACGCTGCCCCGGGCGGGTCTCGAACCCATGGACTCAAGCAATCCCAGCTATTTTTTGGGACTGGGTCTTACTATGTTGCCCCAGGTCGGTCTCGAACCCGTGGACTCAAGCCATTCCTACTCCAGGCCTTGCTCTGTAGGCTGCGCCACCGTGCCCGGTCTAAAACCTGACTTTTTTATCCTTTAAGCCTTGCCCAAGTGATCAAACGCCCGGCAGGGAGAAGGGATCTCCCAGCTCCTCTGACGTCTCCCAGCATCCCACAGCCCACACTGTCGGGAAGTCTCTCCTCCTGTGCAGCCCGCCTTGCACAGGATGGGCGAAGGCTGGTCTCCCACTGCCTGGCATGCGCAGAACTCTGTTTGGGAGGACCGGGCCAGCCATCGGGGAGCCTCTTAGAAGCATGAGTGAATTTTTCCCATGACCTCTCCCGAGATAAGGACATCTTGTCATGCCCGGATCCGATCTTCGCATCGTCTGCTTCCGAGCTGGAGTGACAGAGGGGACAGTGTCTCCCCATGCGCTGACTGTCCCCGCCCTGTGCCCAGAAATTCTTTTCTGGAAACCACCTATGGAAGGACCCGTGTGTGGCCTGAGACTGGTGGTCAGGGTGCTGGTGCCAGTGAGGTTTGCGATCAGCGGTCAGAGGGACCTGGCCACTGCTTGGAGTCGGGTGGGTTCGAGCCCCCGCGGTCCAGAGAGTGGAGACAGACCCATCTGTCTTCACCCTTGTCTCTGTTACCCTTACAACTAACCTTAGTCAGATAAGCTCTTGCTAGAAAGCCAACCTAGCAACCCAAGGACAGGAGAGTTGCACATCAGCGTAGGGGGTGGAAAGCTCAGTGGACACCTGTTCACTTCCCTTTTTCTTCTTCAAAGGCCCTCAGGGCTCTGTGGAGCAAGTGCTAACAACAGGGGTAGTCCCATCACTGAAAAGGGTCTGGAGAACAGACCCTTTGGCCAGGGGCTGCCTGTAAACAGTCTGTTTCCCAATGTACTGTCCACACGATGGCTGCAGGTGGCTCTGACGGCAGTTTGATCAGCTCCATTAATTTATTTATTTGTGTGTTTATTTATTGAGACTAGGTTTCGTTATTTTGCCTGGGGGAACCGCAGGCTCACATTGCCTGGGGTACCACAGACTCAAGCGATCTCCAGCTTCAGCCTCTCAGGTAGCTGGGATTACAGGCCCACGCCACCATTCCCAGCTATTTTTGGGGACAGGGTCTTGAACCTGCAGACTCAAGCCATTCCTAGTCCCTGCCTCGTTCCATAGGCTGTGATTAAAGGTGCATACCACCGTGCCCGGTCTGATCTGCTCCATTTAGCTGAGCTCCATTTAGCTTGGTCCCTGCTGGCTGACTTGTTGACAAGGGTGGCCCTGGAAGTGACGTGACATGTCCAAGGTGACAGACTGGTGAGGGGGAAGAGGGCCCAGCAGAGCTCTGGCGGCAGCTTGTCCTCCTTGGAGTCTGCAGGCTTCCTTCCCTGAGGGACGAGCTCCAGAGGGCAGCTGATGCGAGGGACTTGCGTGTGGTTGTCACTTCTTTGGGGTGTGACCCCAGGCTTGCCCTCCGCCCTTCACCCAGTTCTGAGCGTCCTAGAATGGAGCAAGCTCAGGGTTGCTCTGGGGCTTTGAGACAGGGGTAAACAGGCCAGAACAGGCCCCGGGAGAGTTCTTGAAGGAGGCCACGTGCACAGAGAGGGTCCCGTGTCAAGGCACGTGTCCAGGTGTGGTCTGTGTGTGTCTCTGCAGCATGTGGAGAGCGCTGCAAGATCAGTGCCCTGATGGCATCACCAGGTCAAAGAGGCCGCCTTAGCGTCTTCCCAAGGGAGCTAGCTACCGGTTTCCACCCAGGCCTAGGAGCAGCCCCAAGTGCCAGTGTTCCCAACAACACTGCTGGCTTGCAAGGCCTCCTTCTGCAAGGAGGAACAGTATCCATGGTTGTTCCAGAGTCCTTGATTGCTGGTGAGATAAGGGCTTTCCTTAGGGAGCTCCTCAGCTGCCAGTCATCTGTCTTCACCCTTGTCTCTGTTACCTCTGTTAACTAACCTTAGTCAGATAAGCTCTTGCTAGAAAGCCAACCTAGCAACCCAAGGACAGGAGAGTTGCACATCAGCGTAGGGGGTGGAAAGCTCAGCAGACACCTGTTCACTTCCCTTTTTTTTCTTTAAAGGCCCTCAGGGCTCTGTGGAGCAAGTGCTAACAACAGGGGTAGTCCCATCACTGAAACTGCAAGTGGAGAAACTGAGACCCAAAGTCACCTAGAAAGGTCATGGCCGAGGCAGGGCGCAAGCCCAGGTCACCTGACTTTGTCAGTGCACATTCAAGAAGGCTGTCTAGGAAGATGGTCGAGGCACTGGTGACTGTTTCATCCACTTCATTTCATTTTTGTGATTTATTGCAATGACTGGAACATCTAATTTCATACTGAGAGCTGGTGGTGGTGGTGGTGGCGGTTGCGATAGTTGTGGATGTTGAATTGATAGAGGTAGAAATGATGGGGGAAGTGCTAGAGATGATGGTGTGGAGATAGTGGTGGTAATGGAGGTAGAGTAGAGGGAGGATGTGGTAATGAAAGGTGGAGATGGTGGATAGAGGCAGTGGTAGAGGTTAGGTGGAAGTGAAGCTGATGGTAGTGGTGGTAGTATTAGAGGTAGGGATGATGGAGGAGATGGAAGTGTAATCTGGAGAGGGGGCAGGCTTTTACCTAAAAACCCTTCCCCCAGCTTTTTCCAAACCAGACTCAAACCTTAACCTATTGCTAGGGCTAATGCCTTTATCAACTCTTAAGTTTCCACACACTTACTAGTTACCTCTGTTATGCAAATACCTGCTGCTCACCTCAGCTCCCTCTCCCAAACCAGAGACAAAAATAGCTTAATTAAAACCATTTATTTTGTGGGTTCTTTGCCACCTGCAGCCACCTTACTATAAATCCAAAGCCAGACCTTTCGAAGCCAGACTAAACTTATAAAGTGAGCAAACTACTAACTACTAAACAAAGTGATTACTTAAATATGTACTACAAGATATACACAAAAAACCCTATTACCCCACCATTGTCCAAACTGTCCTTTAGTCTCTGGTCACGTCATCACATGTGCAATCATTCTGAGTTCAGCATCTCATGTTCCAAACACGGGGCATCCTTCTTTTCCTCCTTTGGTGTGTGTCAGCTTTTTCCAAGCATGTGGTTAAAGATATGATGTGTTCTTCTTGTGGTATCCTTCTTAACTCCAGGCAGTAGAAAGCTACAGGAACCAACAGCAGGTCCATCTCAAGCTTCCTTATAACCTCTCCAAAAGCATTTGAGTCAAACTAAATAAGAGAAACTCCAACTCAAGGTTCAAACCTCCAAACTCCTTAGACTCCCTTCAACACACACACTCAGCTTATGCATGCTGAGCCTGGGCCAAGGCCACCTGATGGCTACCTCAGCCATGTGGTCAAACTCACATTCCCTTCCAAAAATCACTCAACCTCAAAATGGCTGAAAAAAAAATCCTCTCTCCTAAGGCCTCTTTATATATTCCATTCTTTTTCCTGCCCAGACAGGACTCAGGAGGGAGTCCTATCAATCAGCTCACATCACAAAAACTTTGTTTTTCCTTCTTCCTCCCCTTCTATGAATTCTAATCTTGAAATTTACAATTCTAAAGCAACAGGGAAGTAACTCCATTTTCTTAGCTCTATCAACATGTGGATCAGCAATGTTAATGGCAAATATTCTCCAACAGAAGCTGTGGTGATGATTGAGGAGATGGAGATGATGGAGGAGATAGAAGTGGTGGTGGTAGAGATAGTGGTGGAAGATGGTGATGGAAGAAGTGATTCAGGAGATGGAGGTGGTGGTAGAGATACTGGTGGAGGAGGTGGAGGTGGTAGTGGAAGTGAAGGAGGAGGTGATAGTGGAGGTGATAGAGAAGGTGATAATGGCGGTGACAGAGGACGTGGTGGTAGAGGTGATGGTGGAGATGGAGGTGATGGAGTTGAGTGTGGAGGTGATCATGTAGGTAGAAATGATAGTTGTTAGTGTTGACTCCTCCCTGTTCCTAACAGGAATGCTTCTAGAGCTTTCATGCTTGCTGTACATTTCTGGTAAATGTCCTTTGACAAGTGCAGGGAATTCCCTTCTAGTCCCCCCATTGCCAAGATTTGTGTTGCCAATGGATATTAAAGTTTATCCGAAGCTTTTAAGTATCTACTAAGATGATATCATTCTCTTTTTTTACTGCAACCGGATGAAAATAGTCCTCAAACAATCTGACTGAGCCAGTCTTGTCTCCAGCAGGAAACTGCCCCCCCCAGCCCCTGGGGTTCACTTTCCCTGCTCTTCCTCCCACCCCACAACACAGACACTGCTCAGGGCCTGGGGCACTGGACAGTGGAGGGACAGGCATCAGAATAGAAATGATTTCCTCCTGCTCCGTCAGCTCTTTCTGCCAGTCCGACTTCTGCTGTTTCCTGTACTAATCCCAGGGGGGTGGGGGGGGGACAGCTTCCCCCCCAACTTGTTCCAGACATAGCCTGAGACATTTCAAGGTTGAGGTTGTGTTAAAATGCTGGTGGCAGACAGACAGGGAGATGGTGAGGACTTGCATTCCTCTCTAGGAGGCAGTGAGAGGAGAGCTTGGGCAGGAGTGTGGTGGGGAAGGAATTTTCCTGAGGGGGGGGTTGGTTGGGGTGTGGGGGAGCCAGGCTCGCTGGTTGCTAGGCAAATTCGGCAGAGATGAATCACCTTCTGGCAGGAGTTGGTTATTGGCTAAAACGAGAAGTTGTCCAAATTTGTGGGATCTTTTTGTTTGCGCTGGAAGGGACTATGGATTCATCGGGTCCAATCCTCTCATTTTGCAGATGGAGAAACTGCAGAGAGAGAGAGAAAGATTGGGTAGGAATGAGGAACAGGCTTCCTGCCTCCTGGCATTTTCCAGGGTTCGGGTATGGACAAGCTTGTATAGCAGGGGGAGACCATTCCAGGCATGGGAGACTTATGGCCACCCCTCACACAAACTCTCCCTGAGCATGATAAATCCAGAGTAAGATACGCCATGAAGACAAAGAGTGGCATGATGACTTAGCGAATGGATGTAGGTTTCTACTTAAGCCAGAGTGACTGGGGATGCCTCTCTCTGGGAGAGAGCAATTGAGCTCAAACCTGGTAGAGGAGGCAACTGCTGCATGAAGCTCTGAGGAAGACGGCTGCAGGCAGCGGGGTCAGCATGTGCAAAGGTCCTGGGGTAGGAATGAGCTTGTGCCTTTAAGGGACTTCAGGGAGGCCAGAAGGACTGAAGAGGGTTGAGTGACATGGGAGGGGGGCAGAGTGTGTGTCAGGCAGGACCCTGGGGATCAGAAGGACAGGTTTGAGGAGAGGCTGGGGCTTGGCACAATTCAGGGTCCTGATTCCCCTCTGACTCCTACTTCTGACCTGTGGGGTCTTCCAGGAGACTTTACTATGGGGGGACACGCAGTGACCACCCATGGAGTCTCCCTGGTACTATGGCCCTGTGATTTCCTTTCACCCTGCAGCAGCCTGGCAGGGTGTCCACAGGAGGACAGACACAGCCACTCAGTGACCTGCCCCAGGCTTTCTCCTTTGAGAACTACTTCAGCCCCACTAACTCAGTCAGAGAAGGACTGGCCCACACAAGCCGATGGTCCTTTGGTCAGCTCTCTGGGGGAAGGAGTGGAAGAGGTCGAGAGGAGACTCAGATCCCAGAGTAACCACGCAAGACTTGCTGGGAAGCAAGTCCATGCTATCCCTGGGCTCTGACTGGATGAGCACCCACTTGAAGGGGCATGGGGGCATGGTCCCTGGAGACCTTGCTGTTGTGGGAAAGCGAGCAAGATTTTGAGGCTGAAGGGCAAATGGGACAGTGTGAGAAGCTTCCACAAATCTTCTTGGCCCCAGATGCCTGGAATTCCACCATTACTAACGCAGTCACTGGTCATCGTCGTCACTCTCAGCTCCTCTTTCTGCAAAATGCAGCTCTCCTTCAGCAGAAGAGATGGAATCTCAAGGCACTTTGTGGTCACGTTTGTAGACTGTACACAAGAGGGACCCAAATGCTGCATAGCTCTAAGGGGCCATCTGATTTCGAGCTGCCCATTCGGTCAACTGGGACTTTTGTTGGGGCTACACCACCGCCCTTCTCCCTCTGCCCCTGCTTCCTTAATGCCCCTTCCCAGGGCACTGGCCCCGAGACCCTGCCTGCTAATTCCATCTCAGAGTCAGTATCCTGGTGAACTTGAGCAGTGATGGGATGGTGATGGTGAGGACGGTGATGATGATGCTGGTGAAAGCATCAGGCTTCTCGGGTTGCCCCAACAAAATGCCACAGACTGTGCGACTTAAGCAAGAGAAATTTATTCTCTCACTTCCCTGGAGGCTGGGAAGTCTAAGACCCCACCCTGACAGGGCTGTTTCTGTGAGCGCTCTCTTCCTGGCCTGTGGCCCCTTTGTCCTCACATGGCCTTTCCTCTGAGTGTGTGGAGAGACCTCTTCCCATAAGACCCTGCCCTGATGACCGTATTTGATCCTAATTACCGCCTAGAGGTCTATTAAGAGTTAGGGGTTCTGTATATGAATTTTGGGGGGGCATGATTTAGTCAAAGCAGTGATGATAATGAAGATAGTGATGACCATGACAGTAACTCTAATGATGGTATTGGTGGAGTTGGTGGTGATGGTGGGGGTAGTGGTGATGATGGCAGGATGGTGGTGGTGTTGGTGATGAGGTGGGATGGCGGTGGTGGTGGTGGTGGTGGTGATGGTGGTGATAGAGGTGATAGAGGTGATGATGGTGGTGGTGGTGGTGACGTTGGTGATGATGGTAGTTGTGGTGATGTGGTGGCATGGTGGTGGTGATGATGGTGGTGGTGACGTTGGTGATGATGGTAGTTGTGGTGATGGGGTGGCATGGTGGTGGTGATGATGTTGGTTACAATAATGATAAGGATGCCATGACAACATTGAGGATGGTTGTAATGATGATGACAATGACTGATGATGTTCTTGATGTTGATGATGATAGTCAATGCTTGATGGGTGCTTTATACATGCATGGCACTGCTTAATCAAATTTTAGGTATGATAATTTATTTGATCCTCAACAATTCTGGGACTGAGAAGCTAATCATTTAGCTAATCATTTCTAATCATTTAGAAAAGGAAACCAAGGTGCAGAGAGATTAAGTGCCTGCTTAAGGGCATCTGGAGAGAGGTTATGGCAGAGCTGGGGCATGAACCCTCGCCCCAGAGTCCCTAGCCAATCCTGTCCCTGAGTGTCCTGAGTTCCTGCTCAAAGGACAGTATAGAGCTGGCAGCGGAGGTACATTTGGGCAGAGGGGGTCCTGCCCTATCTTCCCACTGAGGTTTTGACCCCTCAGTCTGAAGCCTGGGGCAGGGTGGAAGGCCCGTCCAGCCATGTGCTGGGCCATTTATCCATTCCATACCCAGCCAGCAGCTCCCGAGCAGGAAGAGCTGTCCCCACCCAGGGGACCTCTGCAGCTAATCTGGGAGCTCGGCTTCTCTGAGGTGAGACCCTGGGCTGGTCTATCTAACACGGTCTTTCCAAAGACAGCTGTAGGGATGGTGCCGGTGGTACCCGAGGCTGGGGCTGGGGAGCAGCTGTGTGAGCTATGGCTGGCTGAGCACTGCGGTGTGAACTTGCCTGTCAAGCCATGTGTGCAAGACGTCAAGTTGGTGTGTTCCCCACATGGGTGGAAACAGACCAGTTTTGCCTAATTTTGGAGACTTTACTGTAAGGTTGATCCGCCACGAAGACACTGTAGGTGGGAAGCCTTGAGCTTAGATTACAAATAGGCCTGTAGTCTTAGTAGTAACAGTCAGTAGTTGGGGCTAAGGACTGGAGTTCACCTTCAGGGTCTCCCGAGCAAGTGTCAGTGGTCACTCTTGCTCATGGTAACGATCCCGGTGCTGACGGTAATCACAGTAATAACAGCAGCTGGGAGGAGGGAGGGTGTAGAGTAGTAGCAAGCAGAGTTCTTGGTTCCAGGCCAGATGACCTGGAGCTAAAACCCTGCCTCTGATGCTTGCTGGCTGTGTGCTCTTGGATACATCACTTTGCCTTTTAGTTTATCGGTGGAATGGGGAACTATAGTATTCGAGGCTTTCTATGCAGAGGAAAGGAGCGCCTCTCCATAACATGCCCAGCAAGTGGGGCTGGTTAAGTCCGGGCTGAACTGTTACATGCACTCCTGGCCATAACCAGGCCGACAGAGAACTGCTCTTATATGCCATGTGCTTTACTATCTCATTTAGCCATCACGTCCAGACAGGTACCAGGCCCATCTTGCAGATGAGTAAGTCAAGGTTTGGGGTGATCCCAGTCTCTGTTTAAGGTCACACAATGGAAGCCACCCTGTGCGATTCCAGGGCTCCAAGCTTAGCCTGCTCCGCATGGCTGCTGCCTCTGTGTGGAGATGATCTTGTCTGGGGACGCAGCTGTTTGAGGGCTGGCTGATGTCGCCTTGAAGGGTGAACGCAGCACACAGGCCAGAACTGTATAGGAGGGATGTGCCCCTCTTCTGGTTGGGGCTGGAGCTCATCTGCAGTGCCTCCTAACGCTACGGGGACTCAGTGGGACCTAGAAGTCGTCTGTCCTGTCATGAGGATGGACAGAGCTTGCACGCTTGCCTTAAGTTTAAGGGCATCAAGAGGGTCTCCTGATTTTACTTGGCTTAAGAAGACTCCACAGTAGAAAGGTAGTTTGTACATCGCAGTGCTGAATGTAAGCATCCATCCACCCATCCATCCATCATCCATCCATCCATCCATCCATCCATCCATCCATCCACCCACCCACCCACCCACCTACCCATCCATCCACCCACCCACCCACCCACCCATCCATCCTTTCATCCAAAGGAGACTGAAATACAGACCCCTACACACAGGATGCTGTGCAGCTGTTAATAAGAATGAAGTAAGTCTATGGGGACTGCAGGGAAACCTGTTGTGCTATTCGAGTTCATGCTGTTGGGAATTTTTTCCCTTAGTGCTGTTTGAAATAGAGAGAAACTACACACACATGAAACAAACGCCGGCCTCTGGGTAATGATACAGGACAACAGTAGCAAACGCAATACTGTCCGTGATACACCTGGGATTAGGGAAGTGCTACTCGGATTAGGAGACGTAGGGGCCGAGGGGGCATGAAGCTCAGCGTGGAGGGATCCAGGGAAGGTTTCCCAGAGTGTAATACTTGAAGTGAGGTGCCCAGGTGGGAAACTTGGAACTAGTCCAAGGGCTATGCCCGAGCCAGGTTTATTTATTTATTTTTATTTTTTTGAGAATAAGTCTTGGTATTTTTGCCTGTGGAACCGCAGGCTCTCGTTGCCCGGGGTACCACAGACTCAAGCAATCCCCAGCCTCAGCTTCCCAGGTAGCTGGGATGCAGGCGCGCACGACCACGCCCAGCTATTTTTTTGGAACTAGGTCTCACTACGGGCCCCAGGCGGGACTCGAACCGCGATCCCTAGCCCCAGCCGCTTCATAGGCTGAAGCTTACAGGCATGAGCCGCCGTGCCCGGCCTCGGGCCAGGTTTAAAGGAGTGACAGGTTCAGAGTTTTGTTCAGCAAGATCCCTCTAAAGCCAGGCACGGTGGTGCGTGCCTGTAAGCGACAGCCTATGGAATCGCGGCAGAGTCTGGGGGTGGCGGTCTGAGTCCTGCTTGGGGCAACGCAGTGAGACTTAGTCCCAAAAAAACAGCTGGGCGTGGTGTCGCATGCCTGTAATCCTAGCTACCTGGGAAGCTGAGGCTGAGGACTGCTTGAGTCTGTGGCACCACAGGCAACGTGAGCCTGCGGTTCCATCCATGGGCAAAAATAGCGAGACCTAGTCTCAAAAAAAAAAAAAAAAAAGATCCCTCTATGCCCTGTGGAAGGAGCCCAGGGGAGCTAGGACTTGAGAACGCTTTCGGAAAATGAAGTCCCCTCACTAGAACGTGAGCACCCACCAACATAATTTCAGCAACGTGCTTCACCACGGGCATAGCGTTTCACGAGGGCGTGCAGCCTCGGGTGCAAGTTGGAGACTCCTGGGTCCCTTAAAGAAGAGCTGCTCAGACCCACTCCAAGGCAGCAGGAAACCCGAGGCGCCTCACCCAAGGGCGCACGACGCCCTCGTGTGGTTGGAACTGGCTTTGTCGGGCAATTAGCATCTGGGGTGTGATGGAAAAGCACCATGTCTTGAGGTTGGGGCTATTCTGGTAGGACGGCGGCTGATGTCAGAATTCAGGTTCTACTGGGACAAAAATGTCTCGTTAAAAGAGTCTCCAAGTGGCGGGTTAGCGCTGCGTCTCCACAAGTAATAGATGAGAGACGCGCTCTGCCGGGAGCCGCCGAGAATTAGACAGCACACACCACGGGGGCAATTTGACAGCGTTCAGCCCGGTGGCTCTAATTTGAGATTCTTATAAAGGCCCTGCTCTGCGGTCTCCACGGGCTGGGGAGGGAACAGGCTTTGAAGTTCCGTGCCTCTCACCAGAACCCGGAGGACTGAAGGGCGTTTCAACAAGGAAGGTATACTTAGGAGGCAGTCGGTCCAGGCCCGAGCCAAAGCCACTGTCAGAAACAGTGACACATCTTACTTTGCGAGAGCTGGTGATGGAGCGGTCGTGGCAGCCTGTCTTCCAGAAAATTCCGCTGCCTTGAGTGGATCCTAGCTGAGCATGATGGTGGGACCCCAGAACAGCACACCCTGCTTCTCCACTTGGGGTGATGGGGTGGGGGTGGGGGTGAGGAAGGTCAGTGATCCCAGCGTTGTCATTCATGCCTGAGCCGGGGGAGGGGTTTCCAAACTACTCAAGGCCACTGCACAGGCAGACAGTCCAGGGGCCACTACCTCACTGACCTGAGCAGGGTGAAGACCCCGACTGTCTCCCTGGGGGCTGGGTTCACAGCTGCCACACACAGGTGCACAGCGTCAGGGGTGCTGAAAGTCAGGGCCCACGTCTGGGCAGTGACCTACATCTTGACCTCATTCCCCAGGTGCTCGTCTCACATTTGACCCACAGCTTCAGAGGCCACACCAAGGGTTCTGACTCCAGGGTTTCACAATCAGTGAAATCACAACCATGTTCTGGATTCGTTCTAAGCTGCCAGCCTGCTAGCTTGCAAAGAGCCGTGAAAAGCGAGGGCCCCTCTTTCTACCTCTAGAGGTGTTCATTGCACACCACTAGCGCCTGGCTCTGGGGGGGTCTGTAGTAGCTGCCTGGTTTGCTCGGAAAAGTGCAGCCATCGTTGTGGTACGACGTCTGACCCCCCCCAAGGGGCCATGGGCCCTCTGAGGTCAGGACCCTCAAGAGATGAGGCTCACCAGAGAAAAATGCTGCCTTCACTATTTATTGCACAGACGCGAATCTGCTTTACGTGCAGCGACTGGTCTAGCGAATAATCACGCCGGGGCGCTCCATTTAACTTCCAAAATAGATTCTGGTAAATGAGATTATAGTTGTGCGCTTCGTGAGCTCGCAAAGCTTGTTCAATTCGGTCTCAAGGCCACACCATTCAAAACATACGTGAACTGGCTTAAGGCCACAGAAATGGGCTGCGGGAAGCTCAGGGGTCAGAGCAACGGGGCGACACTGTGCCCGCAGCGGCGCCGCGGCGGGAACGGCACACCACGCGTCTCACAGTGCGAGGGGTTTCTACTGAGGGTAACGCGAGGGGTGCGGGACATCTACGCTTGCGCGGACGGTGGGTGGACAAGCTGCCGAGCGGCCTGCTGGGGGCTTCGCCAAAGGCTCATTTCTTCTCGGTCTCCCCTTTCTTGGGCTCCTGCTGTTTCAGTTTGTAGTCAGCCAGGGCGGCCTTGATCGCGTCCTCAGCCAGCACTGGAAGCAATGGAAAGAGACAGTCTGATCATCTAGGAGGAAAAGCAGCGGCCCTGGGAACAGTCTGGGAGAGCTGGTGGGCGGGTGCTGGGGTGGGGAGCAAGCCTGGAGAGCCAGCGGTTTCATGGCCAGGTGGCCCCTGCAGGGGGGGGGGGCTTAGAAACAGGCTGGGGGCTAAACACCTGAGCTCCTAGGGCAGAGTCCTGGCTTCCAAGAGTCTACTGTCTCTTCTGTACAAGCGAGACAACTGTGCTCTTCCTGCTAGGGCAGCATGAGGACTCATGGTGTCAGACACAGCAGGGAGGAAGCCAGGAACAGATCCGGCGCAGGCTGAGGCAGCGGGCCTAACTTGAGCCGCGCCCATCAGCTGACGGGGCGGCCTCTGGTACCTCACACCACAGTGACCCCAAGTTAGAAAACTTTGATTTTAGGATCAGTATTAAAAAAAAGGGCCCGGGGGAAAATCAGCACTGAGAGCCGGATGAGAACAGAAGGCGCTACGGGAGGCTTCATGACAAGGCCGGGGTTTTTTAGGAATGGCCTGAAAATGCTTACGGCTGGGTCTTTCTTTACTCACGGGCGCTTGAAATTCCAGCTTGGAGGGAAAGAATCGGGGCTCAGCTGACCTCAGCACGGCCCTGCCCAGCACTCAGCTGTGCGCCTTACCCCGGCGAGACCTGACTGCTGTGAGTTACCTTAGTCAGGCAACCGCCTTCCATGGGCTATGGTAATTGTGGCTCATTCTCGGCTTCCCTTGGGAAGGCTGGGGCGAGAGGATGGGTCTAGAGTACTGGAATGGCCAAGCCGAGTCTTAGGGCATCTGGGCTTTCTGTCAGGACAGTGCGGGGCCGGAAGTGATGGGGCTCGCAGAAAAGGTGATGGCGGAAGCTGACTTCACTAATGCAGGAGGAGCAGCAGAGTCTGCAGTTGAACTGGGCTTAACTCCAGGCTATCCCATCTAGGGGCCACAGGACTGGGCACCCCAGGTGAGGCAGTGATGCCGCCTGCGGCTGGAGGGACGCTGCTAAGGGTGGGGACCGGTGCCGCAATGTGCCCTCCACGATGCCCAGTCCTGGCGCCTGCTGAGGCCACCCTGCTGTAACCGCGTCAGGCTGTGAGATGGACTGTG
This sequence comes from Uropsilus gracilis, assembly GCA_004024945.1. Taxonomy (NCBI): domain Eukaryota; kingdom Metazoa; phylum Chordata; class Mammalia; order Eulipotyphla; family Talpidae; genus Uropsilus; species Uropsilus gracilis. Next base: position 30,346 of record PVHY01012721.1, on the reverse strand, counting down.
GAGCGCGGACACCGTGTGGGCTTTCAAGATGGGCTCCGTGACCAAAACGCCTCCTCGCTGCTCTCCCACGGGAGTGTGCTGACGCATCACGGGGTGATGCCCGCTGTCCAGGGGGCTGCCCGGGCAGCAGACTTACTGGAGCAGTGCAGCTTCACTGGGGGAAGGCAGAGCTCCTTGGCGATGTCTGTGTTCTTGATGGTCAAGGCTTCCTCCACCTGAGAGATAGGGGGAAGGGGGCAGTTTCAGTGGAGGTGTGTCTCGAGCGACAGTGAAGGAAGCCCGAGGTCATCAGGGAAGGGGTGCAGGATGCTACTGTTTAGTAATCCCAAGCCAAGGGCTGAGGGTGGAGGGCGTTTGTGGACCCCCCCACCTGCCTGCCCGGGCTGCAGCCGGTCTCAGCGTGAGGCACACCCCTGTGTGTCTGGTGGGCTGAGCAAGGGCGGCAACTCGCAGGGGAGAACCCACGAGTCTTAGGGCTCTACCAGAGGCCAGCAATGTAAAAGGGCAATTATGTGTTTCTCTGGGGTCCTTACACCTGAGGTGCAGAACAACCCCCTCGATTAGAGCTGAGGAGTGTAAGGGAGGCTGGGGAAGGTTGGGAAGGGCTGGTGGCACTCCATCATGCTGGCAGTGGCACCACTGAGCCTGGGTGAGGGCTCTCACTAGGCTCCTGTGCTAAAGAAACATTAGCTCCTCCAAACACAGTGAAAGGGGTCCAGGGTCTTGCTGTGTGTCTGAGGGCATGCCTCTGGGGCAGGCAGTTCTTTGCCCATGGAAACCCAGACGAGGTTCTCAATGTCAAAGAAAGGCCGTCTTCCCCACCTTCTGCCCAGTGCACCCAGCTCCCTCAGAGGGCCAGGCTGTGGGAGCACAGGTACCTGGTTCTTTACCTCCCCCTCCCGGAGGACTGTTCCTGACAAATCCCTCCAGCGCCCCCACCTGCCAGAAGATGTCATGTCCCTGCTTGCTTGGCCCAGAGGACCTTGCCAGGAAGAAGGCCCTGAGCCACCGACAGCAGGCAGTGGGGGGCCTGGCAGAGGGCTTTGCGGCAGAGGCCCAGCTCCCCAGGCTTGTCCTCCGGGCCCCAGTGCTGTGAACTTGGTCCCTTGCGGCCACAAAGATGGGTGCCGCAGTCTGGCCTAGAGGTCTGGGTTCTAGAGGCCAGCTTTTTCTTCACCTTCTACTTCTGCAGCTGATGGGAAAAGTGGTCTTGATGGAGAACAGCTGGGAAAAGGCGTTCCAGCTTTTCCTCCCTCTGCCTTCGGAGGGCCCGCTGGCCAGTCCCCCGCAGCTCTGCTCTGACCTCTCTGCCCTGCGCCCCCTCCCTCACTGTCTCGGATGCCTCAGGCCCTTTCAGCACAAGCTGACTTGTAAGTTCATGAATCCCGGGCAGCCACCTATGATCGTTTCTGAAACATGAGGGGAGGGAAAAAACAAGCAAACACACCACCTCCACACTCCTAAGAAACGAGAAATGAGAACACAACACTTCTGGAAAGCCAAAGATTTCTTTTGTGTTCTACTTTATCACAGGGGCAGATGGGGATCTTTTTCCTATTTAATTAAAAACAAAACAAAACAAAAAAAGTCATCAAAACCTCCAAACAAATAAAAATGGTCATCAACAACCTTAAAACTAAGACACATAAAAGTTACCGATAATTCCAATGTGCAGAGGAAGCTAATAAAAATATGGGTAGCTAAAATTAAGAAAAAAAAAACAAAAAAACAAAGCCTTAATATTTGAAAAAAAAGATCATGATTACATTTTTCACAGCTTGGACATTTTCCTGAGCCAAGAGCCAGGCTTGTGGGGACTGGTATTTGGTCCTGTTAGATCTGGAAGTAATCTTACCGTCTTCCCTTTCACCCATTCAGTGGCTAATGAGCTGGAGGCAATCGCGGAACCACAGCCAAATGTTTTAAACCTGGCATCCACAATCTTCCCCTTGTCATCCACTTGAATCTAGAATAAAAACAGGAGTTAATGCGGATTCCTGGTGCCTCCCTGTAGGGCTTGGCATCTACGGAGGAGTCTCCCTAAAAGCTTTGGTCTTGCTTCCCACACTTTCAGTTTGGCATTAACCACTGAATTAATTCTGTTTCAAAGATAAGAAATTACACATGAGGGCAAGAATACAGAATTACACAGATCACGCTACGCCTCTCCAGTTTTGCATTTTTTGCTCAGGGCTGTTGGGCTGAAGTGCTTCTATAAACATATGAGAGTCTGCAATAAAGGTCTCTGGCTAATGCTTTCTTGGGGCACCAAATTACATTTGGTGGTTCCCTCTTGCTTTGTTTGTTCTCCAGTATAGGCATGAAGACCTCTGGCAAGGGGCCCACCCACATGAAGTAGATGGTGGCTCAACTATGGTTTAGCCAAAGGGCCAGCCAATTTGAGGGAGGCTTGATTTACTGTGTTTCTTGTCTCCTTGGGGATGGCTAGTTGAACAGTGATAGCTTCCCTTTGATCAGCAAGTCACAAAACCTTTTACTTAGCTGAAGCTGGAATTTAGAAAAGTGTGATCAATTTACTATGTCCGAAAGAGCAAGCATAGTGTAACAGAGAACGATTATTCAGCTGTTGCTTTGTTTATAACTGACTCTTCCCATCTCCCAGGAATCAAGATGGAGACCAATGAATAACTTCTGTACAAAACAGTAAGTAGTGTACGGGCAAAGGGATGACCATTACTACCATGAAAGATGAAAACTGGTTGTACCTGTAACTTCATCACATCACCACACGCTGGAGCCCCTACCAAGCCAGTTCCAACATTTTTAGATGTTTTGTCAAGGGAGCCCACATTTCTAGGATTTTCATAATGATCAACCACCTGAAAGGAGAAGGTTAAAAGACATCATAATTCTCTTTTGGTCGTGGTCTTCCCCTGTCCCTGACCTGATGGTGCTTCAAAGTCAGCAACCTGAACTTTGTAGGCAATCACTAAATACCAAGTTCCACCTGAGTAGGAAGACCTACTACCCTCATGTCAGTGAGAACTATTAGTGACCCAAATTCTTTTTGTATCTCTTCGCCAACTATTTTCAGAGATTTGAGACAGTGTTTGAGATACTGTAGAAAAATCTGTAAGATCATGTCTTGGGTTCCACCACATTTAAAAAGCAAGCAGTTACTTGACCTTTACCCACCTAAAGGACAAAAAGCATTTTTGTTATTTCTAAATAAAATCCATTCTAAAAAGATGGCTTTACTCAAAAAAATTCTAAAAGTTGAAGGGTGTGGAGGCACATGCCTGTAAGCGGCAGCCTAGGAAGCCATGGCAGGGACTGGGGATCGTGGTTAGAGTCCCACTCGGGGCAACTTAGCAAGACCTAGTTCCAAAAAAATAGTTGGGTGTGGTGGTGCACGCCTGTAATCCCAGCTACCTGGGAAGCTGAGGCTTGGGACTGGTTGAGTCCATGGTACCCCGGGCAACGTGAGCCTGCATAGTTCCACTGGCAAAAATAAAATAGCGAGACCTAGTCTCCAAAAAAAAAAAAAAAAAAAAAATCTAAAAGTTACTACAGGCCAGGAATTGAAGGTGTTTCCAGAAGTTTCAGGTGATAGCTAGAGAAAATAAAATGCTATAGAACGTGTCCATTTGTATATAATAATAAATAAAAACAGAACCAATCCTGACTTCAGAGCCCCAAATCAGCCTGGTGCAGCAGCGCGCCCTAGTGGCTGATAAAGGTTGTGATTCCAAATTCATACAGCGTGTGACTGTAAACAAAACACACCCCTGAGATAGGGGAAGTGGGTGAGTAGTGAAGTCCTCGGCAACCGTTAAGCCGGGTCAGAATTAAATATCTATTTAAACTGGCACAGCGATGGCTTTAATAACCTTGAGGTTTGTAGACAAGCTAACGGTAAGTTTCCCGACTGCCCTGTTCCCTTCCCCCCACCTTTCCTCTATTTATCTGACCACGGATTTTGACATCAAGCCCAAGGATCTACAGGGTAATATCCAATATGGACTGTTTGCCTCATGTTGATAGACTGCATTTTTTTAAATAGGTGTTTCCCAAAAGAATCTCAGGTCTCGTGAACTTTACGCCCCCAGCAGGCAAGGACTGCAAACTACGCACTTATCTCTCCTTATCCTCTACTCCAGGCCAGAAACCAAACCAAACCAAACCAAAAACCATGACTGTTAGTTACACGCTGACTTTAGCTGGTAGCCATGAGCTCTTATAACAACAGCATGCACCATAAATGTGCTATGCTATGTACTAGGCACCTTGCCCAACACACCACAAACATCTCATGTCGGGGGCTGCTAAGATCCTCATTTGTTTAAAAATATGGGGGGGGCAAGGGTCCGGGCAGTGACTTGCCCAAGGTCACTTGGTCAGGGCAGTGGCCTGGCTGATGCCGAAGCCCATGCCGTCCCCTACTAGTCTCTGGAGTCAGACCAGAAGGTCACAACAGGACCCCCTGAGGGCAGGTAAAGAGTTTAAAGGTTGGGACGCACGAAGGTAGGCTATGGCGGGGTCAAAGGGTGTTCCCCGCTTGTTATTTTTATTTCGGGTGCAGTTACTGTTATTGCGTAGCGAGGCCAAGTTAGTGTAGGGGACAGTCACCATCCAAGATCGGGTGCCTCGACTTCCCAGACCGCGCAGAACCCGTCGGCCACTCCTCCCTAAGCCAGGTCTCTGCGGGCCGTCGACACATCTGGGCCCCCTAGGCGGTTCTCGCACTGCCGGTTCCCGACGGATGCGGGCCTGCTCCTACCTTTTTGTGATAGAGGCGGGCCGGAGCTGATAGTTCCCTGGCTGGCAGGCGCGGGCTCCGGAGCAGCAGAGTTGAAGCTGCCCTTCTTAGACGGCCCGCTCCGGCGGCCGCCATCTTGCGGGCTTGCGCCTGCGCAGGCCAAGCGTGAGCCCGAAGGGAGGGACGCACCTGCAGGTCGACTTTCAACTTGGAGCGCGCGTCCTCTGACGTCACCACGACTTCGCGCCTGCGCCCTCCCGCTTCAAGCACGTGTCCGCGTGTTGGCCACGCCCTGACCACGCCTCCCGGGGCGGGCGGGGCGGGGCGCGGAGCGGGAAGGTCTGAAGTCGCGGGAGTTTTTGTTCTCTCCCCAGTCCTGGGTTCTGGATCTGGGAGGACCTCGGGCTCTACAGGGGGACTCAAGTTTTTCAAAGGTCATCCAGCGCTCCTCTCTTCACCGTCTTTTGTGGGTTAGACTCTCGGTCCTCCATGTCCTTGGCTGCGTGGCCCAAGGCGAACAGCTCTATAAGTCTCGATCTTATCTTTTGTACTAATTCTTACGGACTGTTCTTACATCCATCGAGCAAATTATGTGCTGAACACCTGTCGTGTCAAGTAGCTAAACTAGGCTTTGGGGTGCCAACGGAAAGGCAGTGAGCAAAAACAATGAATAAAAAGTATATATTATCTGTATTTTTTTAAAAAAAAATGAACTCATGATTTACATGAAAATGCCTGGTAATTAAGAGTTTCTAACTTAAATGCTTAGTAATGTAGTTTGTTACTACTGGTTTGCTTAATATGACTTTACAAACCTTCAAACCCACGTATTTAACGCCTACACGGCAGCAGGTATTACATAAAAGGGAGGCATCTTTTGGGAAGGGGGGCTTTCTTATGAAAGGTGCAGTCGATCCTTCCCTGAGGACTTGGCGTTTCCCTTGCGTTTGAGGCTCGGTTGCTGAGGAGACTGTCGCGCTCCAGGTCAGGCGAGGCGGCAACGAAGGCGTTGATTCCACGCATCATTTTGACCTTCTCAAGATGGCGGCAAAGCCTTCGCTACTGTCATCGCGCTCTCCCAAGACTTCCGCTAATGGCCTCCACTTCCTGTTCCAAGACCCAACTCCTGTCTAAAGTTGTGACTGAACATGTGCCATGTTAGTTCAGTTTTTCTCTTGACGGTGACGCCCACAAGTTTTTAAAAATAATGTGACTTGTGTGTATTTCAAGATTTCCCCCTCGTCTGAGGCTCACGGTTTCCTTCGGAGGCAGGAGCTGGGGGTTTTGATCAGGCGCGCGCCTCGGGCAGCAGCTACTTCGGCGGGTCTTCGGAGGCCCAGTGAGGACCCGAGAGTCGCTAGGAGCGCAAGATGGCGACGGCGGCTGCAGCATCGCCTTCGGAACCAGAGACTGAGCCCAAGGCTGTGCCCAAGGCCGAGGGAGAGGAAGATGAGGTGAAGGCAGCTAGGACCAGGAGGAAGGTGTTATCTCGGGCCGTAGCCTCTGCAACGTACAAGACCGTGGGGTCAGGGTGGGACCAGCAGGAGGAGGGCGTGAGTGAGAGCGATGGAGATGAGGAGTACGCCATGGCTTCCTCAGCGGAGAGCTCTCCCGGGGAGTACGAATGGGAGTACGACGAAGAGGAGGAGAAGAACCAGCTGGAGATTGAGCGTTTGGAGGAGCAGGTGCGCCCGGGGGGGGGGTGGCTGCTCTTTCTGTGGGTCCAGCCCTCCGCGGTCATAAAGCCGCCAAGACACCAGGACCGCTAACTCCCGTTATTGTTGCTCTTACTGCTTACTCGGGGTTTTGCCAGCCTGGACCCAGCGACCAAGGGAAGGGAGTAGTGTTTGACAGGTAGCAACTGGGTCTCCTTGTGGAGAGGTTCCTCCCCCTCCCCTTTCAAGATTACACTTCCTAGTGGTGATTTCGATCTTGAACTTTGAACCGACCGCAGTACTCACATTTTACACCACGACCGAGTAGTAAAAATACAATCTTACTTGTAGGGGTTATTTTTCCCCCAAGCTGGGACGATGCAATGTGGTAAAATACTGTGTGGTAAAATACCCTGTGGACAGTAGTAGAAATGAAAAGACAGAGATCTGAGCGTCTGGAAGCTAAGGCTGCACTTCTAGTTCTTCCACACCTGTGTGTGCTTGGACTAATTTCTTAACTTCTCTGATCCTCACCTTCCAGCTCAATGTCTGGCTCTTAGGTGATTTTTAACGCTTGTATCATCTAGGGATTTATCAGGAAATAGTTGGCACTTTGAAATTAGCTTCATTTGCATCATGTGAGAAAAGATCAATAAAGATACAGGCTGGAAAGTAAGGGGCAAATAATTAATATTCTTAGGCTAGTGACTGCTGGATCTTGTGTGTGTTCACTCCTAGGCCTGAAGGGAGACCTGGAGAGGAGTGAGGAGTGACCTTTTTTTTTTTTTTTTCTGAATAATTGTGTGGAGAGCTCAGGGTACACAAGAGATGATACCTTTGGTCAAAGGGGTACAATCCAATTTCTCATGAGGGACTGGGTTGGGGGAAAATACCTGGCCTCCCTTCTCTGCCTCTCTCCAAATATCTACTGGTGTGTTCTGTTGGCAAACTGGCTGGAAACAAGAACCATGGAACTCCTAACAGAAGGGATTGAACACATTCTCATTTTATGGATGAGGAAGTGGGCTCAGAACACATGATGCAAGTGCTTGCTCAAAGTCCTTCATTTAAACTTTCTGAGGTTAGCGCTGGGCATGGTGGCACATGCCTGTAGGAGGCAGCCTAGGAAGCCACGGCTGGGGCCAGGGATCGTGGTTCTAGTCCCGCTGGGGGCACGTAGCGAGACCTAGTCCCTAAAAAAATAGCTGGGCATGGTGGCATGCGCCTGTAATCCCAGCTACCTGGGAAGCTAAGGCTGGGGATTGCTTGAGTTTGTGGTACCCCGGGCAACGTGAGCCTGCGGTTCCATGGGCAAAAATAGCGAGACCTAGTCTCAAAAAACAAAACAAAACAAAACAAAAACAAAACCAACTTTCTGAGGTTGTCGTTGGACCAAAGGCCACACTGGATGTGCAGTCTCTCAGTGATGGGAAGTAGTTAATCTAGGTTACTCACTTCACCTTGCTGGGTGTGAGTTTTCTTATTCTGTCCTCTCTGTCAGTGATATTTTTAAGGTGTGAAGTCATGACAGCCATTGATTTGTACCTTATCCCATTCATCACATCTCATTCTCAAAGGGACCAGTTGGGCGAGGCACGTAATTACCATTTCTGCTTTTCATAAGTATTCTGCTGGTGTTCATTAGTCTTTTATTCATTGAGTAAATGCAGCCTGGCAGGAGGTGCCAGGTTGACAGTGTGCCTGTCCTTTTGGAAGGACTTCTTGCCTCATCTTCAGACTTTTAGCCTTGGGTCTTTCAGTGGGCCATTAGCTTATTAAGTGCTACTCTGTGATGTAGGGGAAATAGGGTTATCTCTTTTGGTGGTGAGGGTACCCAGTTTACTGCGGAGGAGGCGAGGTCAGAGCGAAGTCTCCCGGTACAAGTGTTCTGTGCTTGCCTGCCCTGCCTCAGGTCACTGAGAGCGTGCTGGCCTCAGAGGCTATACAGGATAAGACCTGGCAAGCGATGGTGAATTGACGAACCTGTGACCCTGTCTTCTTTTTTCTGGGAGCCTGAAAATGGACTTTTCCAAATTTTCCAAACATCCCTCCTGTCTCATCCGCATTCCGCAGACTCTAGTTCCTGCCATAATTGCTAGAAGATGGAACTTAACGGTGAATAACTTCCAGGACTGTGAATAGCTTGGCTGTGCCAGGTTTGTGCATTCTCATTCTCATCCCTGAGTGTATTTTAAGGAAGCTCAGAATTATCTGCGAGAGCTGTCCAAGTAGCAAAAGCAGAGATTTTCCCCTTATTTGTGTTCACGTATTGACACTAGACGTGCCACCTCCAGTGCCCTAGCTGCCCCTGAACGCAGTGCTGTGCATAGAAGATGGTGGCCATGTGTGAGGTCACATTCTCCACTCCGTAGTGGAAAAACCTTAGACAAGCTGTTTCAGCTCTCGCTGCCGTTTGATAAAATGAGGGTTATAATAATCCTCCCTCACAGGACTGTGCAGAAAGCTCCTGGCAGCTTGGCACGTAGTTAGTGCTGTGTAAAAAAGCCTGTTGTATTCTCCTTTCTGATGATCTTACCAGTTGTGTCCTTTCTACCGGGCCTCCTTGTCATCTCTGCACTCACCTCCAGTCCCAGGTCCCGCTGTTGGGGACTTAGGATCAGTTCGCAGATCTCTTTAGAGCATCTTCATTGCTCTTGGACAGCTCTCACAGATAATCCTTTGTTGCTAATTTGTTCGGAGACCAGCGTGCATGGGCGTATGCACTCATTTGTCAGTGCCGGTGGGTTGAGAAATGTCTCTTAAATGTCCCACCCGTCTGCATTTGAGAGACGTATTTTCAGTGCCCGTCTTCATGTATGTTATCTCCATTTTTGGCCTAAGTATCAGACATTTGACCAGAAGCCACCTCAGAGATACTGCCTCTATTTTAGTGACTTTCATGCCTTTTCCTTCCATCCTGCCCATGGCATTCATGTGTAGGCCCCTTGCATAGACATTCCTCATGCTGGCTAGCCAGGGTTCTCCCACTCATGCACACCTGTTCCCTTTCTTCCCCATCCCCAACCTCCCCAGGTGAGTTGAGAGTGGTCGGGTGACAGGGAGACCCTAGCTTGTTTTTTTAAACCGTTCACAGTGGGGACGTATTTGTATGTTTCATCATTGGGCAGCTCTGTTACTTGTATTTTTCTCCACCGGATGGGGCTGATTTATAGTGAAGCTCGCCTGTGTATGCACGTACCACCTGTGCCACCTGCCGCCTGATGGGGCAACCATGCTTTTACCACTGATGGTACGTGCCAGGGTAAGCAAGCTACTGTTCTTTCACAAACTTTCCTTCTTTACTGCTGCTTGTGTAGCATGCTTGACTGTCAGTTGTGAGCCATTGGTGTGTTTTGATGACCCACTTGCGAACCAGAGATTGATCCCCATGCTTACCTCGTGCAGATGAGGACGTGGAGACCGCTGGACGCTGGAATTGCAACGCTCGTGCCCCCACTTGATCCAGTCCTTTTCCAGACTGTCACGTAGTTTTGGGATTTGTTTTGAGTTTTACGACCTATGAATAGAGCACTGCTAACGTCTTAAAGTTTTGTAGTTCTTCTCAGTATGGTGTACAGGTGATCACCCTTTACTTGGTTTGTGAGAGAGAAATGCAGTACTTTTGCTTTTTCCCGTCATGAACAAGCGGCATGGGCGGTTGTAAATGGAACCATAGTTTATAACATTTTGGGATCGATATTTTTCACTTGTCATAATTCTCTGAGATTCCACTGCTCTGTGGTGTGGCTGTTCCTGCGTAGCGTAACCTGTTGAAGGCTGGGTAGTTTCGCTTTTGGTGTTGAGGCTTAAGGCAGCTGTGAACATTCGTATACAAACTTCTGTTCTTATTTCTCTGAAAAAATGTTCAAGAGCAGATAGTTCTATGTTGAATTTGATAAGAAACTGCGAGACCATTTTCCAGAGTTGTTATATCCATCTGCATTCCCTTCAGCAAGCATGAGTGATCCAGGTTCGTTTATTTTTTGCATCTTTACCAGCATTTAGTGTTATCACTGTTTCTCATTTTAGCCATTGATAGGTGTTGGCAGTATCTCTCATGTGGTTTCAACTTGTGTTCTCTGATGGCTAATGATGCTGAACACCATGCCACTTATTTGCCATCAGTAAATAGAGCCATGGATATGGGTATCCATGCATCTATTTAGGTATTTTTGTTAGTTTATATTTTTCCTATTTTTTGATTGGCTTGTTCTTTACTGTTAATGATGTTTTTAGAATGCTAGTTCTTTCTTGAATAAGTGGTTTGCAAATAATTTTTCCAGACTGTAGCAGAATCTTTTCACAGAACAAAAAGGTTAGATTTTGGTCAGTTCCTAACATGCTTACAATTTTTGCTGTTAGCAGTTGTTGGATTTGGCCAAAAGCATCTTCTGTGTCAGTTGATAATCAGCCTTTCTGTTCTTTAGGCTGTTGGTGTGGTGGGATACAGTGGTTGACTTTCACAGATTGAACTCATGTGCTTGGAGTGCCATCTAGTCATGGTGTATAATTCTCTTCAGACATGGGATTTTGCTCTATCATCTATCAGTTTTCCTCTCCATTCTGCTCTGTGTCTGACTTAGATTTCCTGTAGTTCCGTTTTCATTCATTTTTGTGTGTTTTAAAGTTATGTTTGAATTTGACTCAGATTTTCCTACTATCACAGATTTCTAATTTGATTCCATTGTGTTCAGAAAACACTTTCTGTGTGATTTTTTCTTTAAATATGTTGAGAGCTTTGTTTAATGGTTTTTGTGTATGTTCCATGGGCACTGGATGAAAAGTGTGCTTTCCTTATTGCTGGGTCGAGTGTTTTGTATACGTCAGTTAGATAACCTTGGTGATGGTGTTCTTTCTCCTTACTGGTTATATCTTATACTTATTGTTACTGAAATGGAGGGAGCTGAAGCCTCCAGTGCCGCTGTGATTGAGTCTGTTTCTTCTTTATCAGGTTTTGATTTATTCTGAAGTGGTGTTAGCACCTTATTCTGAAGTGGTGTTATTTGGTGAATATCCATTTAGGAATATTTAATTTTCCTGATAGGTGGTGCATTTTTCTCATTGTTTCACTTATTGTAAAAGTCCTCCACCACTGACTTGTCTTCTAAGGGTCAGTGCTGCTGTTCTGGTGACTCCCCCATAACGCTGTTTGCAGCAAGTGCGATTTTTGCCACTGGTGACAAGAACTAAGTTATTTGGTAATGGCATTTTAACTTCAGCTCTTCTTCCCTTTCAGCTGTCTATCAACATCTATGACTACAACTGCCACGTGGACCTGATCAGGCTGCTGCGGCTGGAAGGGGAGTTGACCAAAGTGAGGATGGCCCGTCAGAAGATGAGTGAGATCTTCCCTCTGACAGAAGGTAATGCATGTATAGACCAGAGATTTAGACTGTGTGTGTTCTTTCCATTGCTGAAAGTGGGTCACGCACCTTATAAAGAAGGTAGAAAATATTGTAGGAGAAAGAAAATCTGTCATTCATAGTCAGCTGTTTTGTAATTGTTACGTAGTTTTTATGAGAATGTAACTATGATCATGCAAGGGTCATTCACATTTTGAATCCTGATTTTCCTATTCTAACATGATACAAACTTTCAAGGTAATTAAACTTCTAGTCCTAGTCATTCTCTTTCCCTTTTTAGTTTTTATGTATTTAATCAATTTTCTTATAAGTAGGTAGTTGTGAAGGTGTTATAATTAAGCTTTTACAAGCAATTTTTAAAGAAAATGTTTCTTACCTCATTTGTTCTATAGTAGTTGGGTATTTATTTCTAATTCCCAGCATAATTGCCTCAGTTGTCTTTGTAATTAAGTTTTCATGAATTTATGATTGAGGTTTTGAAGAGGAGTCGGAAAGCACTGGTCCTAGATCCAACTTTATCCCCCTCTTGTTCCCACAAAGCACACCTGGTGGGTACAGAAACTGAAACCAGGTTCATTCCTGACTGCCTTTCTTGCTGTGAGACCTCAGGCAAATTACGTAAACATTGTGGGACTCAGTTTTCCCAGCAGTAAAATGGGTGGTTGGATGAAGCATTCTGTGTGGGACACTTAACATGCCAGGCATATGGTCATGCTTGCATTGCCTTTCTTAGTATTGTTACTGTCACCTCCAGGATTTCCCCACAGACCAAAAGAGAAAGCATATATGTAATTATTCTGCAAAGATATAAAATGCCCAGGTTTTCAGAAGTGCAGTCTGTGAGTCGTGCCCAGGGTGTAAGGTGCAGGAGCGCTGTGTCCTGTGGCGAGGGCAGTGGTAATGCAAGGGGTGCTGTTGTCTTGTAGAGCTCTGGCTGGAGTGGCTGCACGATGAGATCAGCATGGCCCTGGATGGCCTGGACCGAGAGCATGTGTACGACCTCTTTGAGAAAGCCGTGAAAGATTACATCTGTGAGTTCCTGGTGGGCTTTTCCGGGGCTGGCCGGGAGGCTTGTCTGATGTCATCAATCTCTGGATTGCAGTTTAGTTACCCTTACCATTGTCTGTGATATTCAGTTGGGGTATTTGCTTTTAAAATAAAAGTAGGAGACCTGTTTCTAGAAAGGGAATAGATAACTTGCACCTGTCATTCAGCTGGCAGGGAGAACTTTCTTGATTCTGCCTTTGGCTGGGGGGGGGATGAGGGGGGGTGGGGCTGAAGGTGACCATACAATGAGTGGGTTTTCAGTATGCTTTTTTTTAAATAGTGAAAAACTTAGAAAAGTTTTTATTTTGAAATAAGTGTAGATTTAAAGGAATGTAAAAATAGTACAGCAAAGTACTTTTGCACTCACTTCATCCAGATTTCTGAGATGTGAGAGCACAAAATCAAAACTAGGGGATTGACTTTGGTACAGTGTGTACGCGTGGTCCCGTGACTTATTTTGTGTAGGTTCATGAAGTCCCCACCGCAGTCAACATACAGAACCCTTCCCACCACAGAACTTGCCCTGCGATGGTGCCATTTGCTCTGGTGATTGCCAGGGCATGGAAAGTGTACCTACTTTACCTCCTTTAAAGTCCCAATATTCTCTCCTGTTTATAGTATAGTTCTCTAAATCCTTGTTCTACAGACCTTGAAGATGTAAAGATCCCTTGTAGTAAACTTCCTTTTTCCCAATTTGATTTTCCTTCCCTACTATGGGACTTTCCCCTTGTGCATCGACAGCAATACTTAGAAGCTATATTGTGCAAGAGCAGATTTTTCCATGTCCCTTGACTAGCCAAGAAAAATTGACCAGTTTTTTCTAAAGCCTGAATGAGAATAATAGGTAATTCTACATATAAAATTAAACTTTTAAGAGTGCTTTTAAAAGCTGAGCTGTGCCTCTGCATGTGGTATCTTCATTCCACAGGTTTTTGATGACCCTGCTACTCTTCCTATATGTCCCGGGCCCGCATTAACAGCACCCGTTTGCTTTCTGTGAGGATGGTTTGGTCCTCCTTACACTGGTCTTCTGGGCTTTGCTGTTTGTGCAGTCACTTCTGTACTCAAGCTTCTAACCTGCTGTCAGGCTTGGTGCTGATATCAGCCTGCCTTCCCTTCCCCCCACCAGCTTTGGGGCTGCCTGGTCAGGAAACCAGATAACTGCTTCTCAGATTAGGCTCCTGAAGAGTTCTGAGTGAAGACCTGAGGTGCTCTCTTACTGTTTTTAAGAGTTCAGTGTGGGCAAACGGTCTCACTTATTTCGATCGTTGAGCTCAACAATTAAAGCTTGTCTGCTTTTCAGTTTTACTTGAATTGTTTTGCATATTTGAGGAGCCCACCCATAGACCGCCTTATTTTCGCAGCCTGTGCTCAGTGGCAATGTTAAGAGGCTTCAGGTAGAATGTCGCTGTGTCCCTTTTGCTCTTCAAAGGTTTTAAACATGGGCTCCTGGGTCTTTGGAGGAGCCACGTCTAGAGGCTTCGTGCCTCTTTTGGTGTCCACTGACAGATTCTTTCTTTTGCCTCTTGTCATGTAGCCTCTGCACCCTTGGGTTCTGATTTTAAAATACGCTCTGATATTTTAACTCTATTTTGATGTCAGACAGAGCCGTGCTGATGTTTCCTAGACCACTACAAACTTAACTGGCTCTTGCAAGGGCTTCAGCTTTAAGAGCTAGCTCATACCTTGATTTTGTCACCTATGTGGCGGCTCTAAGTTGGTGAGTGAAAGCAGTTTAACAGACTTTCTTTGAAATAGACCTTAATGAAAAAGCAAATTTCAGGAAAATAATAAATAGTAGTTCTCAGATTTGCCTGTTTATCATTTTAGCATTTTTATTTTGCCAGGTCAAAGTGGGCTTCTGAAAGGTTCAGGTCTCTGTAAAGTAACTTAAGAGGCAAGATGTACACCATGAGAACCAATTGCATTCATAAAGGGTTTAATTCATTAGCCTGATCTTAATGCCATGGAGTATGTAAAAAGCTTAAAAAGAAAGTGAAGCAAGACAACCAAGTGTGTTTCTTTTTTGCTAAAGTGCTGTTAAAGTAGGTTTTTAGTAACAAGATGGATGCTTTTAGTTTTGTTCACTTTACCAGAAGGCTTAAAAGTGAACCAGGATTCCAAAATCAAAAGATTGTAGCTTTTGAATTTTAGTCTTCCTGAAGATTTGCTAAGATTTGTCACTGTTTTTCATTGACCTCCAGTGCTGGATTCTTTCTTTGTTTTCATCATTGTGTCATGTTACCACTTAAACATGTACTGCATGCAGAAAGTCTCAGTGGTCACACTTCAGAGGAACATTGCTCAAGATACTGTTTTCAGTGTAGTACGTGTGATACCAGATGATGAAAGGAGCAAGGAGAAGGCCCAGTATTTAAACTGATTACTGTCTCAATTCTTCCATCCCTGTGCACATCTGGTGGGTGATTCAAGCTCAGGAAGCAGCAGTAATCAGACTTACTTAACAAACAAGGGGAAACAGAGTCACTGAGGCCACAAGTGGCCAGTTTCCCTACCCTGGTTATTGCGCATTCTTAAAGCCGTAAGTCAAAGGCCATGCTTCCAAAGTGGCGTCTTCTGCCACTCCAAACAAAAAAGGACAAGATGGCATCTTTCCACTCCTGTATACCTGAAGCCCATGGCAGCCAGAGGCAACAGGCCTGGAAGTCCAGCATGCAATGACAGCAGAAGATGCTCCCTCAGTCTGCCAAGAGGCTCGAGACAGCAACAGACAGTGTCAGGCAAGCAGCACTGAGAACAGAGGCAGCCAAAGGGACAGACAAACAGCCCAGACTCAGACGACTCATCTGCATGCTCAGCTCTGGGCGCCCGCTCTCTCGGGGCTGCAGCAGCAGCTAAGCAGAACTTGCAGGCTTCTCTCCTCCAAGGTTGTCTGCTGGAAACTCCTTCACGTCCTTCAGAGGTCAGCAACCATAGTCCGGAGGACTGACTGGGGGGGAGCTAGAGTCGTTGACCCCTTGCAGCTGCTGACTCCTGAAATGACTCAGTCCTGAAAAATGGCTGCCTCCCGGGCTGCGCTTGCAGCGCCTGTCTTTCTCTCAGTGTCTTCACCCTGTGATTCTCTCTTGCCCTCAGGGCTTGTCTCAGCTGCTGTTTCTTCTCATCTCTGTCCCCCTCAAGCAGCCTTCAGTTTCAGCCTTACCTTTCAGTCCCTGGTGACGCATGTAGGCAATGTTGGGGTGCAGGTACATTGCGTGACTTGTTGATGGCACCCTTACCTTCACGCGTGAATGAGTCCTCACTGCATGAGCACGTTTCTTCTGTTACGCTTCAGTTTTGGTGTTTCCTGTCCTGAACTAATGGAAAGCACTCTTCTCATTTGCAGGTCCTAACATTTGGCTCGAATATGGCCAGTACTCAGTCGGTGGGATCGGCCAGAAAGGTGGCCTTGAAAAAGTCCGTTCTGTGTTCGAAAGGGCTCTCTCGTCCGTCGGCTTACACATGACCAAAGGCCTTGCCATCTGGGAGGCTTACCGGGAGTTTGAAAGTGCCATTGTAGAAGCTGCCCGGGTGAGTGTCCCTGCCCCGTGCCCTGGGCTTACCTTCTGCCTGGACAGGGAAATAAAATCAGTAGTCTTTGTGCAGTGGTGACAGTGATTTTGACTAGAAGGCAGATGATGCTGTCATTTCGTTGTGATATTTAAAAATACTACTGCTTTAGCGGCATCAACCTAGGCAAACGTGCAAGAATAGCCATGTCACTTCATGAGAGCAGTTGTCTTCTGTTGCAACTGCAAGAGGTCATCTGACCCCTCCATAATTGCATTTTTAGACTGATTTTTAGAATTGAATCGTGACTCATATAAAATCCCCACCTTGCCTGTTGCCTCTGACTGTTTTCCGGTGTCTGCACAAGCTACCGCTGCTCTGCCGTGGACTCTGAAGGGCAGTAGCCCTGTCCCTTCTTGATCAGGTCACTGCAGAAAAACTCTTGCCCTGGCTGAGACTTCAGGCTAATCCCTGTGCCTGGCGTGTGCAGCCCTCCCATGTCAGTCCTCATTCCGGCAGTGGCACTGCCTCCGTGTCCCCTCAACGTCCCTGCACTTTCTGGCCTCTTTACTTAGGCCCTTCCTTTGAGGGGCATCTGTTTCCTTCTCTCACGACCTCTGGAGCATCTGCAGATACATCCCAAATGCCGCTCTTCCAAGAGCCTCCTGACTTCCTTCCTTATAACCACAAATCCCAGCTCCCAAACCAGTCTGAAGCCAGCCCCAGTACCTTGATACTGTCATGCTTTGCTCTGTCCTCATTATAATTTGGATCTTATAGTCCTTGTTTTCTCTACATCCTAAACAGAAGCAGAGATATCTGTTTCTGTAACTGCTGCATAGCATTTGGCACGATAATTCATGTATAAAAAAAGTCTTGAAATAATTTTGACATAGGAACAATCAGAGTTTGTCATTTACTACGGATTTGCTTCTTTAGCCTGTAGCTGACTTCCTTTCCCCTTCTGACCGGGAACAAACCTTTGATTCACAGCTTGAGAAAGTCCACAGTCTGTTCCGGCGGCAGCTGGCGATCCCACTCTTTGGTAAGAGAAACTGGTGTGTCCACAGCCAGCCCTTCTGTGGTGTTTGAAATATGGGACCATGTTGGAGACAGAGTCCAAGGCTAAGTCTGAACTCGGCATGAGACTCAGATTAAAGCTGCTATGTTCTTAGCTGTGGGAGGGACCGGTGGCCCCTGAGTTTTCATGGTTCAGTCTGTGTTTGGGTTGATAAAACCCAACGGCAAGACCCATGGGTCTGAATCCATCTCTCACTAGATATGGAGGCCACCTTTGCGGAGTACGAGGAATGGTCAGAAGACCCGATCCCGGAGTCAGTGATTCAGAGCTATAACAAAGCGCTGCAGCAGCTGGAGAAGTACAAGCCCTATGAAGATGCGTTGGTAAGTGTTGGGTCCTCCGTAGCCAGCTTCTCCGCGCAGCTTTCCCTGACCCGTACTTGCACGTAAACAGTGTCGTTAAATTTTGTATTCTGAGATGCGTGGTGTGATAAATGTGTGCATGCGTCTGCACACTGCCAATAAAGTGGACGTCTGTGTACCCACCACCCAGGTTAAGAAATAGTGCATTGCTAGTGCTTTCCTTAGAGGTCTCCTGTGTGCGCCTGTCCAATTGCCTCCTCTTCTCTCTCCTGAGAGGACCTCACTTCCCTGACTTTGTGGTAGTCATTCCCTTCTCTTTATAGATGTGTAGCCTTTGCATTTTCGCCTTAATGTATTGTTTGACTTTGAATTTTTCCATAATTGAATTGTGCTGTATTTTCTTCAGTTTCTTTGGGTTTTGCTCATGTTAATGAGCATGGTTACAGTCCCTTGTTTTCATTGCTGTGAGGTTCTCTGTCATGAGTTGTTAGTCCATGCTCTTAAGTAGTTGGGTCGTTCCAGTTCCAGAATGGGCAGCGTCATGCTGACATTGTCTCTCCTGTGCACATGAAGAACTTCCTTCAGGACAGAAGGAATGAACTTGCCGAATCACAGAGTAATGTTGAGCTGTTCCAGGTTTCCAGACTTACACTGTTGACAGTGCTTGAGATTTCTCGTCGTCCTTTCCAGCCTGGAATATCATCATACCTCAATTTCTGATGTGTCTGAAATTCTAGTTTAAATTTGCATTTCTCTGATTACTGATGAAATTGAGCATCTTTTCTCATCCTTCTTATGTTCATTTTTGTGACTCATTTTTCTTTTAGTGTGTATTTTCCCTAGGTGATTTGTGGGCGTTCTGGATTGTCTTAATCTGTATTTTCGGTGTTACCCTTATTTTTTGTATGACAACTCCCAACCCCCGCCTGTGACTTGTTTCTTCACTTTCTTAAGTAGTATCTTTTGATGAAAAGTTCTAATCTAGATGGATTTGTTATTCTTCCTCTTAATGTTGGCTGTTTTTGTTAGGTTTCAAAAATTTCTCCAACACACGTCAGTAGCTCTATTTGCTCCGGAAAGTTTATAGTTTTGTATTTTATATTGAGATCTTTATTTAGAATTGAGTTTGTTGTGGTGGTATGAAATAGGTACAGATTTATTTTCCAGTGGTTCTGCCCTGGTTTTGATCATCAGTTCTCCCCTCATGCTGAGTCGTCCCTCTTTGCCATCAGCTTCCCATTCGGGTCTGTTTCTGGAGCTCTTTCCCTCTACACTTACACGACACTGTCAGAGTGACAAGTTTTATATGACATTTTGATCTTAAGTGATATGAGTCTCATCCACCTTGTTCCTCTTCAAGAGGCTCTTGGTTTTCTTTAGATTTTATTACTTTAACTGAATTTAGAACCAACTTTTCTGGTTCTTTTTTGAAAAACTAGAACTTCTGATTGTAATTGCATTGGGTCTTTAGATCAATTTAGGGAGAATTTACCTCTTTTAAATATCAGATCTTCCAGTGTTTGAACATGATACAGATCTGTGCTGTTAAAGTCTTATCTTTCTACAAAGCTTGATCAATATTTCTGGTGTCTTGAACACATTTTTAAAATATACGTCTAAGTGATTTTTGATGTTCTTGTAAGTGGCATTCTCTTAAGTGTTGTCTTTTCTAATTTATAAAATGTAATTTATTTATATCTTTTATTATTTTTAAACCAAATTAAATACAAGTAGATGAATTCCAAGTCAAATCCAAAAGCCCTGAGCTCACAGTGATCTCTGCGTTGTGTGGGTTGGGCAGTTTTTTTATGTTTACTGGGCATGATCCGAGACCATCTGTATTTCTCACTTGCTGGTTTGCACTTTGATTTTCCTCCTTTGCTAGGTGCTTTTCATTCCTTATTTTATTTTTAATCTATCAAACTTCCCAAATTCTTAGCAATTCTTTAATTCTTTTTTTTTTTTCTTGGAATTTTCTGTCTTGACCATAATGTTTTCTTTTGACAATAATGGTTGTAAATGTTATTTTCTCCCCCCCACCCCCTTTTTTTTTGGAGACTAGGTCTCGCTGTGTCACCTATCAGGTTGTCCTGATCCTGCAGACTCAAGTGATCCCCAGCCTGAGCCTCCCAGGTAGCTGGGATTACAGGCACCTACCACTATGCCTGACTGCTTTTTCGAGAACCAGGTCTTACTATGTTGCCTGGGCTAGTCTTGAACCTGCGAACTCAAGCGATCCCTGGCCTTTTGCCTCCCAGTGCTTGGATTATAGGTGCGCGCCACTATGCCTGACTCCATTTTCTCCCCTTTCTTAGTCTTAAAATGTTTTTTATTTACCACCCCTCATGGTCAGCTCTAGAGTTGTGCATTGCACACTTGGATTTTGCTTATATTCTCTACTTGTGCTTCCTTTCTTGGCTTGTCCTTCCTCCTTGCGTTCTTGGCTTTTCACTTGGGATCATTTTTTTTTTGTTGAAGTTTGCCTGTCAGTGTCTCCTGCACTGTATGCTTGATGGCGACAGATTTTCTCAGCCTTTGTTTGAAAAAGATCTTTATTTTGGTCTCTGTAAAAATTAATCTCTCAGGACGTAGAAGCTGCATCCTGAGACTGACGGCTCCACCTCTGCTGCTCTTGCTCTGGCCGAGTTAGCTGTACCTCCACCTCTTGCTGTTTTGAAAGTTAATTGTTGCATTTTTCTGAAAGTGGTTGATTTTAAGCTCTCGCTGTTGGGTTGCTGTCCTCTAGTTTCTGTGCAGCGGGTACAGGTGGCCAGAGATTGTATTTTTCTGGCTTGAGGTTCGTTGGACTTTGCTGGTTTTGGTTTTGTTGTGGCATAACGTGAGCTCAGTACGAGCGTGGCATTGTGTGACTCTGAGACGCAGGCTGCTTCAGGTTGAATTTCGCCTCTGCCACTTGCTCCAACTCTGGACTGATACTTACTCCTCTTGTATTTCAGTTGCTGTGAATGCTGGAAGGAGTAGTAAGAATGTTTGCTTCTGGGTTTGTTGTAAAATCAGATTCTTAATAGAGCTTCAGCTGCAAAAACTTCACTTAATTGCCTCACCTGGCTTGTTTGCCAGCTTAGTGATGATTTTCAAGGAGATGTTTGTATATTTAATCCAGTGTTTCCTTTCTTTTCAGTGACAGTCTGTCTGGGTAAATAATTTATCATCTTTATTGGAGGCTTGAAAGCATCATTCTCTGTACACAGCATTCATGCTGTCTTGCTGACCTTTCTGTTCACATGTAGATATTTGCGTTTCAAAAAGCTCTGATAATGGACTCAAGGTGGCAAAGAAGCGTTCAGCAGAGTCTCTTCTGTCTTCATCCACCTGTGCTTTGGCGGACACTTATATTTGGAATGAGAAACTTGATGTAGCACAAGGCCCTGAACTACTTCAGTGTTTCTGTTCCCTCCACTCAGTAAGCCAAGAAAGTGATGTGTGTTTTGGACTGTGGCTAGCAGTGACCAGCGGCAGGCGTGTTTCCGGTCATTGAGTTCCTGCTGGATGGGAGATGTGAATTCCTGTGAGCTAGGAATGGGTTTAGAAAGGGCCAGAGATGAAGAGACACTTGGGACCCTTTGGGAAGACTGTTCTCACCAGAGGGTAGCCCCCCCACAGGCGGTGCGTCCTATAGCCGGGCTCAGTGATGCTTCATCGTTCAGTCTGTCTTGCCACAGCTTGTTTTATGTGACGATGTGTTCTGCTTCCTGAGAGTAGCAAGTTCCAACCTCAGTGCAATTTTCCTTGCCCAGCTGAAAGCAGAGGCCCCCAGACTGGCGGAATACCAAGCATACATCAATTTTGAGCTGAAAGTCGGCGATCCTGCGCGCATCCAGTTGATCTATGAGCGTGCCCTGGTCGAGAACTGCCTCGTCCCAGACTTGTGGATCCGTTACAGTCAGTACCTTGTAAGACCACTTACTGCTTCTGATTTCATTTTATTTTCCCAGTTTAGAAAGTTGGTGAGAGCGTCAGGAGCCACTTGTATCCAGCATTCTCCGTGCTTTCTTCCCTTTTTTTCCTCCCTTTCCCTTCATGGCCATCTCACTTGGAAAGTTCTCCCAGTGTTTCAAATGGAATTTTTTTTTTGTTTTTGAGACTAGGTCTCACTGTTTTTGCACGTGGAACTGCAGGCTCACATTGCCTGGAGTACCACAGACTCAAGCGATCAGCTTCCCAGGTAGCTAGGATTATAGGTGCATACCACCACGCCCAGCTGTTTTTTGGGACTAGGTCTCTCTGTGGTGCCCTGGGTGGGATTCGAACTGTGATCCCCAGACCTTGCTGCGACTCCATAAGCTGTCGTTTACAGGTACGCGCCACTGGGCCCAGTGCTTGAATTGAATTATTTTAAACTGACCACTGACTATAAAGAAAAATTGCTAATTTAATTGAGGAAGTTAGCATGACTTTTTTTTTTCCCCACAGCTTTTGTTTTTCTTTGAGCTGCTCATGGGAAAATGTAAACAGCCAGATGTAGACAGACTGGCACAAGGGGACCTCTGCATCCAATGCCCGGCTGCCCGGCTCCTAGCTGCACTCTGGGCCCTCTTGCAGCCTTACCTGCTCCCTCTTTTGTGTTATTTTACGGCAAATCCTGAAATCACATGTATTGGTAAATTTATCAGTACATGTGTGTGAAGGATCTGAATCAAGACCCGAACTAGGCCCACGCCTTTGTGGATGTCTCTAAGGCTTTTTTCATCTGCAGATTCCCCCCTTTACCTCTCTCCTCCCCCACTCCCTGTTGTGACTGCGTTGTTGGACAAACCAGTCACAAAAGACAACTTTGTCAGTTGTGCTGGGTGCGTGTTGTGGATAGTGAAGTTTCACAGTAAACGTTGACTCTAACCTTGCTCTTCTCTACCGTAGGATCGGCAGCTGAAAGTGAAGGATTTGGTTTTGTCTGTCCATAATCGTGCAGTTCGAAACTGCCCCTGGACGGTTGCGCTGTGGAGTCGGTACCTCTTAGCCTTGGAGAGACACGGAGTTGATCATTGCGTGATTTCTGGTGAGGTGCTATTGTGGGAAGAAGTCTAAGCTTTTTGGCCCAAATCATTAAATCAGAATTCCCAGAATATCTTTTGGATAAAAGGTGATTAGTAAGAGAGACTCTGTTGGAGGTAAACTGTTTGGATTTTTGACTTTGTGGAGCTTTTTAGCTTATTAATGTTCACTTTGATGTTGTGAAGGAGCTACGCTCTTTCCTCCAGCTTGCCTGGCCTGGACCCTTACAGCAGGCATCTCATGCAAGGTGCCCTTCCTGGGGCACTTTGTATGACACCATGGCGACTCCTTTTAAACATTTCTCTTGTAGGTCCTCTCACTTTGTGGAATCCTCTTACTGTCTTTTAAAGATTTAACGGTGCTTTAGAATAGAGGTTTTTATAATCGTGTTGATAATTTTATATTTGCTTTTTGAATTGGCAACAAATTCTAGCTTTCCTTTTTTTAAATTTTAGTGACGTTCGAAAAAGCTTTGAGCGCTGGCTTCATTCAGGCCACTGACTATGTGGAGATTTGGCAGGCCTACCTTGATTACCTGAGGAGAAGGGTTGATTTCAAACAAGGTACGTAAGTTCATGTGTTTCACCTTGGAACTGAAGTTTTCCTTAGCATGTTTTTTGGTGCATTGTCCCAGCTGCACAAATACATTCTGATTATTGGGCATGGGATACAGACCAGACATGGGTAACATTTTCCCCCCAGAAATTTTAACTATTTAAATCTTCAAATCATGCTTTTGACTATAAAGGAAGTGGGTAATGATTTCTGTATCTTATGCTGGTTTCTACCAGCTCTTTAGTATTATTTCTCATTTCTCCTTTCCCTTTTATATCCCCTAAGTAATCCTTTAGATAAGATTGCTTTGTTTTTTTAAATCTTTGGGCCCCTTTGGGTCCTGCCTATCCCACCCCCACCTTCCATAAATAGCAGCCAGAAGCCTCTTATCTAACTCCCGTGGGCGTTAGCATGCAGGTGGTCTGTGGCAGTTCTCCCTGCTCTGGTCCCCAGATGCCTCCCACTGTTCACCTTTGTCCTTGGACTGTGCTGGCACTCTGCCTTTCTTCCCCACTGTGTGCTGAGGGCGGGGGTTGGCTGTTTTATTTCTGTGTCTCCAGCATCATACCTGGAGCATAAAAGATTACCAGGAGGAGTCTTTATGTGTGATTCCAAAAAAAGAGAAGACAATCTATGTGGTCTCACAAACTAAAACCAAACCCTTCTTGCAATTTCCAACAGACTCCAGTAAAGAGCTGGAAGAGCTGAGGTCCGCCTTCACTCGTGCATTGGAGTATCTGAAGCAGGAGGTGGAAGAGCGTAAGTGTGGCTCCAGCCCTCTGCTTTGCCTGATTGTATGTCCTATTTGCAGTGGATGTTCCCGTTTAGTTTAGTCAGAGGTTATTTGTCTGAATTACATTCTAACTTCAGCTAATTCTGTTCCTAAAGGTTTCAGTGAGAGTGGCGACCCAAGCTGCATGATCATGCAGAACTGGGCGAGGATCGAGGTAGGTGTTTCTGACAAATCTGTCAGTTTCATCCGCCCTTGAAGGACCTTTGCCTAATGGTTGTCTGAGGGTCATGGGCCTATGAAGGCCCATGGTACTTGGCTGGCTGGATGCACATCTGTTTGTAGCATAGTGAAAATATCAGCTCCCAGGGAGAAGTTGTGCAGCACATATCTCACTGGCCAGTCCTGTCAGAGTGTCCCTGGGCTCCCGCTTGAAACTTGTTACTGCAGAGAAACTGCGTGGCTGGGCTGGACCCGTCACCACTGGAGGGTGGTCTGGGGGGAGTGTCGTGGGATGTTGGTAATCGGGGGGGCTTCATAGGCACGTTTCCTGAAGTGTGTTCTGTGAGGGGCATCAGGATCACAGGTTGGTGTCCGTTCCTAACTAAGCCTGCTATGCCTTGTAGGCGCGACTGTGCAATAACATGCAGAAGGCTCGGGAGCTCTGGGATAGCATCATGACCAAAGGAAATGCCAAGTTTGCCAACATGTGGCTTGAGTATTACAACCTGGAAAGGTAACTCTCCGGGGAAGGGGGCGGTGGTGCTCATCAGGTGTAACCTGTGTTTGTCCCGACTGACTCCACCCCTGACACTCCTCCTGCGCCGTTTCTTTAGTGCTTACGGGGGGCCCCAGAACGCTTTCTGTGCTCTTGCACCATGCCTTCTCGCAGTTTGTTACGTGGTTATTGGTTTTGATTTTAGAATATGAATGTTTTATTTGAGAGCTATTCATGTGTTGTTTATGTGCTTTTTACATAAAAGTAGAAAATGATAAAAGGTGCAAAGAAAATCCTGAATTATCTGCATTCACACATCTAGATGTAGCTCCTGTTGGTCTATGGCGTGGGTATTTTGTTTTTGCACTTCTTTGTACTTAACATTAAAAAAAAAAAAGATGTAAATGCAGTGTACAGGTTATATGCTTTGAAGTTTATTTTAAATAAGATAGGCCTACTAATATTTGTAAGTATTTACCAATTACAAAAGATATAAAGACTATGACCCTTGCCAGAAAGGATAACTAGCCTTTTGAAAACACGCCTTGAATATTGATATACTTGTATTATCTTTCCTCTGTTTTGAGTATTTTGTTTTTTTCCCCCACATTGAAAAATGCTAATGCTGTAATGAAGAGTTGGAGCACTTACAAAGATACGTAACAGAAAATAAAAGTTTCTTGTCCCACCGCCAGAGATGGCTACTTCTGAAGCTTGTTGAATGTGCCTCTGGATCAGTGGTTCTCAGATGTTTTGGTTGCGGGACCCTTTACATGTTGAAAATTTGAGGCTTCCAGAGAACTTTTGCTTACATGAGTTGTATTAATGTTTACCATGTTAGAAACCAAAAATAAGAAATTAAATTTTAAAAATTCATTAAAAAATAAATTATATTTTGTATAACACTTATGAAAAATAACTATTTTCCAAACTCCAAAATGGAGAAAAATGAGTTTTTTTTTTTCCTGTAAATATCTTTAGTTGTCTCCCCTGCTGTGGTCTGTGTGGTGTTACATGGGTCAAGCGCTGAGAGTCACTGCTCTGCAGTTTTTCTAGTGCCTTGACAGAACTTACAATATTTATGTTTATTTAAATACATAATTTAAACAAGTGAGAGCACAACGTTCTGTAACTGTTGTTACTGAGCAGTTTTTATATATTGTTTTATACCTCTTGTGATTCGTGCAATATGTCTGTCCTTGTTATAAAGCAGACCTGACTCCAGGCATGAAACCTGATGGTCCCTAGATTAGTGACTCTCCTGGAGTAGAACAGCACCCGGGCGTTGCTCTGGAGACTTTCGGCTTCCGGACAGTCCCAGGTCCCCGGGCGCACTGCACATGCACACGCAGGATAGAACAGCCGCTGCTTGAGTGCACTTCCAACAGCACCTACCTGCGAAGGGGAAGGCTGGTTTAGAAAGAAGCCTCAGCTTTTGTCCGGAGGGAATCTTGGGGAAAAAGGAAAGGAAAAGGAAAAAACAAACATTAAAGGTAGTCATGGTAGCAAATAGTTGTGGCTTGTTCTGGAAGCTCAATCCTCACTGGTGCTACTTGTAAACAGACTGCCCCTCCTGGTGTGCCGTCTGCTTTGTCTCTTGGTGGTGGTGACTGTTTGTCTTCTGCCGCAGGGCACATGGCGACACCCAGCACTGCAGGAAGGCCCTGCACCGGGCGGTCCAGTGCACCAGCGACTACCCTGAGCACGTCTGTGAGGTGTTGCTCACCATGGAGCGCACAGAAGGTGGGGGCCTTCAGCTTCTGCTTTTGCCCTGGAGTCTGCTTTTGCCCTGGAGTCTGTCATTCATCAGACTGTAGGCTGTGGGCTGGGCTGCATTTATGGCGGCAGTCCCTCGGGGATGCCTGTGGGGCCCAGCCCTAGGGGTAGGTGAGTCCTGCGGCAGCTCATCTCAGGCTGTCCGCATGTGAGATGCACCTCCAGCCCAGGGCTCTTGTGATTCCTGTTGCGGGGCTGTCCTGTGTTTGGGACCCTAAGCAGCATCCCTGGCCTCTCCCGGCCCACTGTGTGCCGCCGTCCTCCCTGCCTTCAACAAGACATCCCTAAGTGTCTCCAGCCATCACCCACTGCCCTGGGCGTCAAGGTCACTGTGCTTGAGACACCTGCTCTACACAGCACTGCACAGGCTGCTGCAGCACTGAGGCCCTGTGTGCGCACGGCGACACCCAGCGCTGCAGGCGGGCCCTGCGCCAGGCGTCCCTGCTGAATTTCAGTCTCGATATTACGTTTCAAATGGGAAGACTGAATTTATCCACAGGCTCTGGTCTGGACTTTGAGAATGAACCCTTAGAACTTAAAACACCTGAACAGCAAATAAGAAAAAAAAAACGCCCAAACATTTGTCATTTTAAGAAACTCCTGAAATCTTTTAGTCTTAGTATATTTTGTTTCTCGTTTTGCGCAAAAACATCTCATCCGCTCTGCTGTGGAGCCTGTGGTCAGTCATTTTGGCCTGAAAGTCTCCTTTCGTAAAGAACGACTCCCGAGCACGCCTGGGAGCGTCGTGGGCGCACGGCTGATGCATTAGCACCGGACGTCTGGTGGGGGAGACGGTCCCCACAGCTCCGCGGGAGGGGAATTCTGTGCTGTGTCCTTCACACACCAAGAGAGTGAGCATGTTTCTCTTTCTTTCAAGGAACTTTGGAAGATTGGGACATAGCTGTCCAGAAGACAGAAACCCGATTAGCTCGTGTTAACGAGCAGAGGATCAAGGTAATGATGCTCTTTTAATAACAGCTAGTTAGACTGTGTGGGGGGGGTGAGTATTTCTTCTCAGAACTTCTCAGAAGGCCTCTCACTAGGCCTTCCTAGGAAGTGTCCTAGTGTTAATTGTGAAATGTCTAGATCAATGTTTAAACCTGTCTTTTGTAAGTTTTTTAGTTTGGCTTAAAATTCTAGCCACAAGCTGGACTTGGTGGCACACACCTGTAGTCCAAGCGCTGAGAAGCAAGAGGCCTGGGATCGCTTGAGTTATTGGGTTTGAGACTACCCTGGGCATCATAGCGAGAAAAAGCATCTGGGCGTGGTGGCAGGCACCTGTAATCCCAGTTACCTGGGAGACTGAGGCTGGGGATCACTTGAGTCTGTGGAATCAGGACTACCCTGGGCAACCTTGTCTCAAAAAACAAACTTCTAACTGCAACAGTAAATGTTTTCTACAGCAAAGGCAATTGTACCCCAAACCTTGCTAGAATGGGAGAAAAAGAGTGATTGGGACATGAGCACCTGTAATTAATTGGGATCCCAGATTTACAGGTTTTCCTCCTTTCTTTTGGTGAATAAGTATCGGGGATGCTGTGAAGCATATCACAGACTTCAGAGGTAGTGTCTTAAGAAACCTGGCAAAGCCCTGACAGGGAGAAGCTGTGACCATGTCCTCATCGTTCTCAGCGGGTAGTGGAAGTTTTCACCCTCATCCCATGTCCTCGCCCCACTCATCACAAGTCAGTACGGGTCATGTGATTGACGCATCCAGTGATGGCGTATGCCTGATTTCCAGGCGGCGGAGAAGGAAGCGGCCCTTGCCCAGCAAGAAGAAGAAAAGGCTGAGCAGTGGAAGAGGCACCGGGCTGAGAAGAAAGCATTGAAAAAGAAGAAAAAGGCCAGAGGCGGTGACAGACGTGAAGCGGATGAAGAGGATGAGAAGGAGTGGGCAGATGATGAAGGAGGTAACGCTTTCCGGTGGCTTTGTCTTGGAGTAGCCCGGCCTTCTTGCAGGTAGCTCCAGGCACTTCCTCCTGGGCCAGCATGAGGCCCATCACCCCTTTCTCCCTGACCACTCCCGTGTCCTCCTGCTGGGGCTTGGGGCCCTGTGCCAGGTGCTGCCCTGTGTTGGCACTCTTGCTTATCCCCTTGGCTCCACTTCCCACATGGTATCGTTGTCACCTCGCCCCTCTGTGCGGCCCCTCTGCGTGACCCCTCAGTCCTCGGCTGCCACACCCCTGCACACCTTCTTCATCACCTTGGACTGGGCCCTGCCTGCATGGACACCCACCCTGCTCCGCCCGCCCAGTGGTTTTGACGTGATAGAATTTTCCACCCAGTGTTTCCAGCATCCCTGTGATGTCAGGCACGGGCAGATGTGGGTCAGGCTGATTTTAGCGAAGAACTGTTAGTTCTAGACATCGATGTCAGCCAGAGGGAAACTGTGATGGAGCCATTGTTCAGGAGATTAGTCTGGGCCCTTCGTGGGCCATAGCGCTAACTGCAGACAGCTCACACTGCCCTCGAACGGGCCCTCGGTTAGAGGGTTAGGCCGCAGCAGCGAGTGATGGGCACGGGGGTGTCGGCATGAGTCATGTGAAGGCCAGAGAAGGCTCTAGAGGGTCACCTCAGCAAGGAAGACTTCATGGGGAAGGGGTGTGCACCTTGGCACCCGCAGGGAGAGCGAGCGGCTGTCAAGTGGAAACAAGGAAGGGGAGTCAGATAGCCGTGTCAGCAGTGCCTTAGGCACAGAACCACTTGGCCTGTGTCTGAGCGGCGGGGTGACTGACTGCTCAGTGCGTGGCTTGGGACCCATGCTTGGCAGTGGGGCTAGAGCACTGGGCTGGCCGGCCAGCCGTGCCCCACTTGTCCGATGCCGCATGCAGGCCTAGACTTCATGGGGAAGCAGTGCAGAATCGACAGAGATCTCGTCTGGAGGTGGGGATCACTGTGGGCTTCCACGACCGGCCCTCTGGAGGGGAGAGTAAGTTGGAGTAGAATGTTGGGGTTTAACTCTTGCAGCGCACAAGACAGTAGTGAATGTCTCGGCAACTATGGACTCTCTAGCCTGTTCCAGTGTGCCTGTAGCACGCCCTTCAGCTTCATCTAAGTGGCTTTATCAGATACAGCCAGCACCCCTTCCCCTCGCTGCCCTGGGCTTTCTTGGAGCAGGCCCTGGAGTGGGCCTTTTACGTGATAAGATTGAATGATGAGCATCTCTGGTGTCACTTGCACTTGACCTGGGTGCAGGCCACCTGTCGGATGCTGTTGGGCCCACAGAACAGCACTGGAAGTGGGTGGCCCAGGCGGCCTCCTGGAAGGCATGGTGGTGTCCCTCTGAGTGCAAAAATCTGGGGCTGCTGGGCGAGGGGGGGGGTTGGGGGGGGAGTAGCTCACCAAAGAGAAGGAACAGCTGACCCTTCTGCTCTCCTGACACCCTGCAGGACAGCCCCCCAAACGCAGGAGGGTCGAGAACAGCATTCCTGCAGCTGGCGAAGCACAAGACCTGGAGGCAGAAACCGGACTCTTTGGGAAAAGCGCCCCAGTGGATGCCGAACCCCCCTCGAAGCAGAAGGAGAGGGCGGCGGCCCTGAAGCGTGACCTGCCCAAGGTGCTCCATGACAGCAGCAAGGACAGCATCACCGTCTTCGTCAGCAACCTGCCCTACAGCCTGGGGGAGCCGGAGACCAGACTCCGGCCGCTCTTCGAGGCCTGTGGCGAGGTGGTGGAGGTCCGCCCCATCTTCAGCAACCGCGGCGACTTCCGGGGCTACTGCTACGTGGAGTTCAAAGAGGAGAAGGCGGCGCTGCAGGCACTGCAGCTGGACCGGAAGACTGTGGAGGGGAGGCCGATGTTTGTTTCCCCCTGCGTGGATAAGAGCAAAAACCCTGACTTTAAGGTACGTTTGGTGTGAGCAGAAGGCCTTTCAGG
>PVHY01012720.1:0-43521 GCA_004024945.1 Uropsilus gracilis | reverse complement strand
GACAGACAGACGCGCCGACCGGCCCCCGCTCCCCCCGCGCGTCTTTGTTACATCTTTAGCAGCTTTGTGCGCGCGTGTCCTTTCTCCGGTGTCATCGGCTCCGCGGCCGAGGGCTGGATGTGCGTGTGGGGGGAGGGGGCGCGGGCCGAGCGGGCGGCGGGGTCGCCCCGCCGGGCGGGGGAGAGCGGGGCGCCGAGGAGGAGCCGGGCCCCCAAACTTACTTTTGTTTTCTTTCTCGATCTGCTCCAGGTAGCTGGCGGCCTCGAGCAGGATCTGCACGTTCTGCAGAAAAGTGTTGATGTGCTTCTCCATCGAGTTCTCGCTGGTGTTGAAAATGTCCGAGAACGGGCACCTGAGCTTGGCCCCCGCGGGCTCCTCGGGCTGGGCCGGGGGCTGGGGCGCGGCGGCGGCCGGGGGCGCGGCGGGGGCCAGCCCCGCGCCCTCGCAGCGCGCCTCCTTGCGCGGCCGCCCGCGTTTGCCCATGGAGCGACCGGGGTCCGCCGGGCTCGTCCTCTTCTGGGGCTTCGCGGCTCGGTCGCGCTCCGGGCCCCTGGGGAGACCCGGGTGGCTGTAGCGGAGGAGGCGCCGAGGCGAGGAGGCGACCTGACTTCCCGAGCCTCGCTGCGTGCAGTTGTGTGTTTGAGCGTGTGTGTGTGTGGGTCTCGCTGTGTCTGTCTGTGTGTGTGGGAGATTGAATGAACCTACAGGACAGACGGAGGCGCTCTGGCGCCTGGGTCCTAGCGCGAGCCTGTCGCCATCGGACCGGTCAAAATAAAGGTGGCGACAACGAGGCAGAGGACCGCCCCTGGCCCGCCCCCCTCTGCCTTCCTGGCTCCCCAAATCTTGCCGGTGCAGAGCTCTGCATTTTAACCGTAATGGAAAAGTTACTCGAGGCTTCTGAATGCACCTGCAGAAAAGCAAACTGCTAAGCTGGTTTTTTTTTCTTCACTTAAAAATAATAACCTCGCAAAGCATCCGGCACCAATGTCTGACTCGTAGGGGTCCCCAATCATGATAGCTGCTCTGACTTTTTATTATTTATTTTATTTATTTATTTATTGAAAGCCCAATCAAAAAAAAAAAAACAAACTAGAATGTAACTTAAAATTCTCCCTAGCATACACACTCCACACACACACACACACACACACACACACACACACACATGCACACACACACAAGCACTGGTGTGTTCCTTCACACAACCAAATGAAATCCCCAGGCCACCAGTCGCCTCATAGATTTACTCATTCATTCTTTCTCCCTTCAAATGCAAAGTTATTTTGCAGGAAAGGGAGGAGATGCCATCTTCTCTCTCCATGGTCTTCTTCATAGCTTTGGTCCAGCTGTGCAAAGCTCACACTGGGGTGCCTCCTCACCTGGCTCCCTTTTATTTGACAGAGAGGCAGAAGTGACAAGAAGGCACCCCACCCCCAGCTGAATTCCCCTTTGGCCCTTCAGATCCCTACCCCAGTTGACTTTGTTTTCAAGACTGCTGCTGTCACCCCATCAGGCCTGCAGGAAAGCACCTGCCCTCTCTAAAGCTGGCAGTTATGGGCTAGTTGAGGGCAGCAGAGGAGTGCAGTGGAGAGAAGTCCCAGCCCTGTTGCACACAGGCTAGAGCACAGCCTCTAAAGACTCTTTTGGCCTAAATGTCCCCATCCATGAAATTCTGATAAGATTCTTGAGTTGCTAAATCATATCTGTACTTAGCACACTGCCTGGCCCGTAAGATCTTTTTCTACCAGTGCAAACCAGACAAGAGCTTAGATCCCATACTTGCATCTATGGGGCAAACAGCTGCAGGAAACAAGACTCTGCAATTGCTCGGAATACATCCCTGCAACATCTGAATATTCTCACCTTGCCAGGTTGCCTGGAGTTGTTTTTTTTTTTTTTTTTTTAACCAGGGCTGCTATTTACATAGAGGACAGAGTAAAGGCTCCGGGAGCGTGCAACCTAGCCACCGTGCTCAGAGGAAGCTTCGTGTACATTTGTCAGGAAGACGCTTAGTGGAAATGGAAACCTTTCAAAAAAAAAAAAAAAAGGAGAGAAAGCACATTTCCTTGGAAAACACTCACTGCATAGAATTAGAGTATCACACCCTCACAATGCCTTCAAGAGAGGCCTGTGCACTCTTAGAATCTAATAACCTGCTGCTGATATGACAGGAACAGTCACTAATTAGCATTTAAAAGCCAATATAGTCATATCTGGGGCCATAATAGTCATACTACACGCAGTGTGTTGATTTTCCACCCTGTGACAAAGTTTGCAGTCTTGAGTTCTGTGTCCTTTGCTTGGGCAAGAGACTCCAAGACTGTGAGATAAGAGCTCACCTTCTGTGATCAGAACAGACTTTCTGTTCCTATCAGAACCCCATCCTGAGTTGCTTGTATTTAGAATACTTAAAGGTCTATAAACATTGAGGGATTTTTGGAAAGTACGGTTTCCAACAGGTTTTCTCCAATGCCATTTTGCAATAACTGACATTTGTGTTCACACAAGTGATCTTCTTGGCCCCAATAAAACATGATAGTAAGATGATGACCCAGTTAAGCCCAGAGAAAACTTTCATGCGTTTTAAAATTTCCTGGTGGGGACATGGGCCTAATGTGCACACGTGCAGCACTCCGACCTACAGGTATGTATACATACACACAGATACACCCAACATGAGTGTTGGCTGGGGGGGGAACAGCGTTTTGTAACTATTTATCCTTCCTTATTTCATCTCTTGTAGGTCTGAGAGCTTCAGAAAGCCCAGCGGGAATCTTCAAGCTGGGCCACAGATCTGACCAAAGCCAAAGTAAACAATGGCTTGAAGAAAATCTACAAAAAAGTGCTGATTTGCACTCTTCCCACAGTGAACCGTAGCCCCCACCATCATTCCCATGGAAAACACCACTGTGGGTGCCAAATCAAGTTCCCCCCATCATAGGGGCATTGTTTTTTGTTATTATGTGAGTTCTTAGCATCAGACAATGGCACCACAAAAGACATAGTGGATGCAGGAGAAATCACCATTTTGTCTGATAAAGTCTGTGCTATTGTGCCCTGGTTACATGTATAGTTTAGTTCATGTATATTCATTTTGGTAACATGTACGTGGAACGATGGATGTGCCAAGCTAGAGTTCAAATACCATCAAGTGTTAAATCATGTCAGCATCATATTGCTCTCCCTCTACTCCCCCCCCCCCGACCCCAATTAACAGATTTCTCTAATAAAGTTGGTCTCGACAGAGAGAGTGGTGTTTCCGGGCTTATATCATGGGCCAGGCATCCAGGATGCTGAGTTACAAGCTCGGCTCCATTCCCAATTAGCTTTGCTTCCCAGGAGGAGCCATAGAGACTTTGTGTACCTCACTTTGTCCAGGGCTCTAACTTCATAAATAAACAGGCCTCTGGAAACTTGCTGAGACTCTCTGCAGGGAACAGGTAGGGGATGAGGAGGCAACCGGCCTGATGAACATGTAATCGCTGAAAACAGCACTCAAGGAAACCAGCCAAGATGCTCCCAAGGGCCCACGGTATCTTAGGTGGCCCCTCAGCCTGAGTCTTATTTTCCCAACTGTCTGTTTCTTTGTTTGGCCTATTTGTTTGTTTGGTAACATTTTTCCATCAATCTTATTTGCATATTAAAGCAAGATCGCTCTCTTTCATTTGTTACCTTTCCCCTCAGACGTTCTATACTCTTACATCAAAGGGCTTGTTTTGCCTGTAATTATGTCTCCAGGTCCACAGAGGCTGGTTAATTACTGAGAAGGGGACGGGAGAGTTGCCCCCAGACCTCCCCAGCTGTGTGCAGAGGGGATGCCTCCCCTGTCCTGGGCCGCTGTGGCTCTCCTGTGCGTCTCTCTTCTCTTCGCCTGTGACTTTTTTCCCCTCTCTAGCCTTGTCTACCTAAGTCCACACTCCAGCTTCTAGCCTCTCCTAAGACCTTGCCAACACAGCTGGGGCAGGTTCGTCCCTGCTCTTTGACCTGTGGTCTTTGTACCCAGGCTTGGTAAACACCACTAGGAGATCTTCTGTCTCCTGCTTCACCACTTGAGTCCTTCTCTCCAGACCTCCCAAGATTTTCCTGGGCATCTTTGCCTTTGACAAGAGATCACCTAGTATTGAGCGGAGGAGCTGGCTCAGGGCTGCTTCCCCTTGGGAGCGCTCATCGATTAGAAAAGAAGGTTAGGGCATGCTTTGGAGCATGCTTGTAAGACACCAACAACATGGCAGGAACCTGGAGAACTGGGGCTCTGCCTCTTCCGTTGACTCTGGGCACAGCTGACCAAGCACTGAAAAGTGCTGACCAAGCCTCCTTCAGTCACTCCTCATGCCCCTCCTCCACCCACACACTCACCAGCGGGTGTAGACATGGGCAGAGGATAAGCAGCCTCCACCCTACATTGGAGCGCACCAGGGTGTCACCTGCTTCTATGGCATTATCTCTGTTCCTTGGACTCCAGTCCCCCTTCCTCTGGACTCCTGGAGTTGGCAGGTCCTTCCTGAAGCCAACCTAGGCTTCACCTAGACACCACCCAGCACTTTAGACAATGAGCTCATGAAAGGCATGAGCACACCTCACTCTTCCTGGCATCCCCAGCCCCTGGCACCCAGCACAACACATGTATAGCACAAAATAGGGCCTTAGGCCACAAGGCTAGAAAACAAACACTCTTTCCCACCTGGTTGGGACCTTGTGCTGGGCTTTTGTGACTTCCTCACTGCATTTGACACGTCTGCAAAACTGTTCCTGAGTCACTGACGTTGAACTTGAAATACTGAAATGCTATGTCTGTGGGGAAGCCAGAAACCCAGAAACATTGAGGCGGATGGTTGAGGTTTTCTTGCCCCAAAGTCAGAGACTCAGCTGTCTCTTCCCCTGCCCTTGCTACCCTGCAGTTCTAGCAACAAGATGGGTCTCCTCTGTAATAAGATGCCTCTGGTGGAGAATTTTAAAAAATCACCAGGCAATGAAGGCATTGTCCTGAGACCAAATTGGGAATCATTTACAGTTTCATTTCTTCCTCCCCTTCACATTTTCTCATTGTAGGATATCATGGGGGGTGGGAGGAGTGTCTTCTAGATCCCTAGTATTTTTTTCATGTCTCCCATATATTTTTTAATGAATCAGTAAAGATTCTAAATGCAAATATGTTAAGGTACCAGTGATTGACACCGGCTTAAATATGAGCCTTCCTAAAGGCATTTGGAATTAAAGATGGTCAATGTCTTAAGTTAAAGGAATGAGGTTCTGCTGGTGAGTTGTCAGGCTGTGGAAGGCAGTATGCGGGTGCCACAGGATTTTCCCTCTTGACGATTAGTGGGCTGAACTCATGTGAGTCATTTAATCTCTCCAACTCTCAGTTTTCTCTTGTCTAAAGTAGGAAGAATAAAGTTTGCCGGGCGAAAGGGATACACAGGTGGGGCACTGGAGCTTACCTAGTGTTGTACCCACGTGAGGAATTATAGGCTAGGAGAATCTTGAAAGACTTTTGGGGAAAGCTAAAAACAGTGACAAAAAGATGCGAACAGTAGTTAAAAGGTCAGCATTTGGGACCCACTCTTTCACTTTGCTACCATGTGATTCTGGATAAATAATCTTGCCATCTGTAGCATCCATGTCTTCACCTGGCAGGGAGCGTCCATTGGCTCACAGCCCACCTCTCCCCCACCATTCAAAAGAGCATCATCCATTCATATCCTCCAAGTTCATGAATCATGCATGGGGATGTCAATGCCCATTGAGCTTTGAGGATCTGCTTGGGGGAACCAGCATGACAACACTGAGCCGGTTAAATGATAGTGCAAAACAAACTGCCTTATTTCTGGGAAATTCCTAATTCCCATTGTTTCATTTTGGGAAGAAAAAATTGAGGGAGGAGCCCCTACCACTCTCATCTTCAAGGATATCTGGGAGTGCAGGAACCCCATGTGTGAACCACTGGACTCAGTCATCTGGTAGGCAGCTGCACTTTGAGGAAGAAGCAGCCATGAATAGTGCTACTGCCACCAACCTCCTTCTCTACCCCTCTACGGTCTGTGTCCTCTTATACCTCTTTCCATCACTCTAGCCCCTGGCTGTAGGTTGTCCTCTCTTCTCCTCACCCCGAGCTTCATTCTTGTGGTGAAAGATTGATGAGCACTGAAGTGGCTGCAGTTATCAGGGATAGCAGACATGGGAGCACATCCTCAACTCTCACATTTTTTCTTTACGCAGAAGACATGCTCTTCCAAGTGTCACAGTTGCTCTAGGTCTAGGGACATGGCAGTGAGCAAGGAGACAGTGCCCCACCCTTCCAGGGTGAAGTTCTCCCTCAGGTATATATGTGGATATAAGACTGGAGGGACACATGGACACATAGGAACACGCAGAGCTAGGCCCCTGTATGCCTGCGTCTTTCAGAACATGAAATATGAACTCCAAATTGGAGCCAGAGTAACAGGGCCTATAAAGTCCTTTTACACATCATTGATATAGTCCATAAAAGAAAAGGAGAGAGGCAGGCGTGGTGGAGCCCACCTGTAGTCCAAGCACTGGGAGGCAAGAGGCCTGGGATGGTTTAAGTTCTCAGGTTCAAGACTATCCTGGGTAACATAGCGAGACCTGGTCTCGAAAAAGCAATGGGGCATGGTGGCAGGTGCCTGTAATCCCAGCTACCTGGGAGGCTGAGGCTGGAGATCATTTGAATCTGTGGGATCAGGACTACCTCAAGCAACATAGCGAGACCAGTCTCAAAAAAAAAACAAAAAACAAAAAACAAAAAAAAACAAAAAAAGGGAGAGAGGGTTTGCCTTTTTGTTCTCATTTCTCTTCTCCTATTACTTATTATACTGGAAATTAGTTTTTGTTTGCATACAACTGACCTTTTGCATGTTTCCACAGTTGTGAGCAGACTGCATTATATTTTCAAATAGTTATATTTTTAAAAATTTCATATGCTGCTCTCTCATTCAGGGTTCTGAAGCTCTCACAGAGAGATGTGGCCTGCTGAAGAGTTACGTTAAAACAACTGTCTGAAATTATAACCTGCCTGGAAGAGTCCAAAAGGTAATCAGAGCCTATTCCCTTATAACTACACCTTAAAAGCACCCATCCCAGACAGGCAGGCACACGAGAATGACAAGCTGGCATCCAATGGCAAGAATCTGCCTTAGACTTTGGATATTTAATTGTGTCATTATTAAAGTAGAATTGCATGGGAAATGCTGAACACAGAGTCTAAGAGGGAAAATTCATCTCTTGTTTGCTGGTTCATTCTTCCAAGTCTTAGAAGAACTGGGCACTAACAAATCTTAGGTTGAACTCATTAAGAAAATGTCTTCTCATCTTACCGGTTTTCTATTTACCTCCTTTGGATGTGAGTGTGTTTGTGCGTGTTCTACATATGTGTCATGTGCCCCACAGTAGCTTCCAGAACCTGTAAGAATAAGTGCTTGTAGCCACAGAATGTTTATACTGTTCCAGGTCTTATTCTCTGTCCTCATAATGACTCTGTGAGTTATCATCACCACCCTCTTTTCACAGCTGAAGGACTGGAGATTGAACAAACATAAGAATCATCATGTCAATATACAGCTAGCAACTACCAGAGCTGGGGTGGACCCTGGATCCAGAAAGATAGTCCTTCTTCTTGACTAGGACCTACTTTTGTGCAGTCACACAAGGCAAGTGTGTGGTTTTCTGCAGTCTTGCTAACTGAGGTGTGTATGTCATGAGGGTGCAAGCTCCAAATCTTCATCAGATACAGACTGGACGTTTCTCCACTCGAAGACACTTGTCCCCTTCCAGCCAGTGAGGAGACCTTCCATGGCATGTCCTGCAGAGCTGAGCAAATGTTCTCTGTGGAGGAACATCTTTCCACTCTAGGAAGGATACCAGTGCAGGGAGCTGGCAGCATGTTCAGTGTTTTCTATCAGGTATCACCAATCTCCCGCTGAAACTCGTGTTCATTTCTCATGTATTTTTCCTCCCGTTTACATGATGAGACCCACCACTGAGGTTGGGGCAGATACCACAGAGTTCCCTAAAGAAATTTGTAGGGATTGTTGACCACACGGAGCTCTGCACTGGAGCAACCTGGAGTAGGATTGCCAGCTAGATCAAAGGAAAACACAGGCTGCCCTTCAAGTTGAATTTCAAATAAACAAAGAATAACCTTTTGCGTATGACCCATGCAATCTTTGGGACAGACTATGCTAAAAACCATTAAAAAAAAAAAAAAGAATTTGCCGTTCATCTGAAAGTCCACTTTGATTGGAATGTCCTGTATTTTATCTGACAACCTTTATGGGAGAACTTAACCTAGTATAATAAATGAGGACCTCTGAAAACAGGGTTCAGACACTAGAATTTTTAAGAGGTTTCCTAGGAGATTCTCCTGTGTTGCTCTGCTTGAGAGCGATGGGTAGAGGAAACCTAACATCTTGGAGGACATGCAGGGGAATGGAGCGTGGCCCAGTCTGGGCAGGCCCCGAGGAGCAAGGGGTAGAGAGATGTTAGCAAAAGTCGTTATCTACTCAAGGTTGTTCTTCCTTCCGGAACTTCTGCTGGGCCCATCCCGGTGACCACACCAGGCAGAGGGAGCATGACACCAGACCATGCAACCAGTGTGTCGCCCCTGGGGCTCTGTTGTGGGGCTTAAGGAGCACCGTGACTCCAGTGATAGCAACCCTTCCACCTCCGTGCTTCGATATTTCCCTAGCCCACGCCAAACCTCGTTTCCTTTGTGCATCTCAGTGAAGCAGGCCCCGAATTTCCACTGTGACTCAGAACGTGCTCTGGTTTTGAGAAGTCATGCAACACCAATGTTAAAAGCATCCGGACTGAAGCCAGAGACGAATTCAAACTCTGTTTCTGTAATTGACTTAGGTATATACGCTCTAGGCGTATTTACTTAGGCCGATGAGCAAGTTACATAAGCTCTCTAGACTTTAGTTTTCCATCCGAGAAATGGGAATGACAATAGACTTACCTACAAGGTGATTGTGAGAACATTAGCCAGTGAAGTGGCATTAGCCAGTGAAGGGCTTAACTCTGTGCCTAGCAAGGGTAAAGCGTTAGATAAGTCGCTGTCATTATTGTTTCAGGGCTGCCACTTTTCCCAGTGACTTGGCAGCAAAAGAGGAGCAGGCCATGGGTTCGTACATGGGTCTTCGGCACAGAGCAACCGGAG
Organism: Uropsilus gracilis; assembly: GCA_004024945.1. Lineage (NCBI taxonomy): Eukaryota > Metazoa > Chordata > Mammalia > Eulipotyphla > Talpidae > Uropsilus > Uropsilus gracilis. The sequence goes on along the minus strand of PVHY01012720.1, from coordinate 34,349 downwards.
TTCCCCTCAGAATTCCTCTGGGCACCAGAGTTCAGGCTTAGACCCCAATGTTCTCACCTTTCTGGCTATGAGCCTTTGACCAAGTCTTGTAAGCCAGGATTACTCGCAGCATAAAGGAACAGGCTTAGGTTGCACAAAAGGGACCTGATTCCTTGAATTCCACTTGGGACTTTGTCACTAACTGGTCATTATACCTCATAGGGCTAAGTTTCTTCATTTGGAAAATGGATATAGGCCAGATGGCCACTTCCATCCATAATGTGCTATGATCAGTTCACTTGTAGGAATTCTGACCTGGATGCCACAATCATCCCCCACTTCCCCCCCCCCCAGAGAATTAAGGTGCTTTTCCTATCTGTTCCTAGAATTTCAGAATGAAGAATCGGATTCATGCTGGTGGACACTTGTGGGGTTCCTACTTTTCTCTTCAAATACAGACAATACTTCTGGTTTGTTGAAAAGCACTGCATATCTTTCCCCCTTAGGTTATGTTTTCCCCTGATAGAATGGAGGGTAATTTCTGCATGCATCTTACTTTTTACCCTTCTTTAAGATAACCCCAAACTCATCAACACCAGCCATTGCCAACAGCTGTAGGTGCCAGTGGAGCGGAAATGTAGAGGCTATTTGGAGGATGTCATTTAAAATCTGATGTTCTCCCCTCCCCCCACCCCCACCCCACAAAACCGAAGCACCCTGGATACACCTGTTCTCTTTCTTCTAGGTAATCCTTTCCCTAATCCTTTTTCAAATTTCACCTGCCACTGAGAGTCCACTTCTGTTGTCATTTTTGAAGGACAAACCTGTTTTTCAAGTGATAATTGCATTGGCCATCTGTCTCTATTAACCACCCCCCCATCTTTTTCCAACACCCCTAAATTACTGGAAAAATAGTGCAATAAAAGAATCTGGTTGAAACAGACAGCATCTCATCCAGGTGTGTTCCATGTCAGGAGGCATTTAAGAGCATACCTCATAACAACAGATAAGTCTTCTTTGGCTTTCCAGAAGTTTTCCAGTCATAAGACTCAGCTGAAGAAACAGCTGACTTTCACCTCTAGTGAAGGAAATTATTTTATCTGTATGGTTTCTCAAGGGGGGTTGTGTTGCTTTTTCTTTTTTTAAAAAAAACAAGGGAACTCAATCAGCTAACATTCATGCCGATAGATATTCTGAGGACACGCCTGTCTCCATTTGAGCTTGAGATAAAGTCCTAATCAAAGTGCTCATGAACTTCTTTTGAAGCAGCACAGGAAATCTCTGGGAAACAGTTTAAAAGGCCCTAGTTCAAAGGAAGCTCCTCCTTTATTAATAATATTCTGAGATTTGTTCCTGATTTGGTTTTGGTAACTGGTTGTGCTCAAAGACACAAAACAGAAATTTTGGAAGTATCTCCAGGAAATCTAACCAAAAAGATGGCAGAGGAGATTTATACCAGAGTTTCAGCATGGTCAGACCCATGCTAAAACCCAACAGCTGGTCATGGGTTTTAGAGATAGCCATTCTGTACATAAAACAATCTCCATCTCTCCCTTTTAAACTATCAAGATTTAGCCTCCTATGACAGGGTTAAATTTACAGTGATAACAGATTTACCCAGAGGGAATCCTTGCATATGATATTCTATTAAGAGAGGACTTTGATCACTTAAAAATGTTGATGAGTTATATTAAAAGTTGGGATGACATTGAAATTCCAGTAGGGTTTTTCCCCTTGGTTAAGAGGTAGAAGTAAAACATAGAGAGGGAAGAATTTCTACTTCCAGGAAAATGAGTACAGATGTACTTTCTCTATTCTGTTTTAAGCACAAATAATAACTTTGGACATTTTATATATATATAATAAAAATAAGACTTTGGTGGTGGAAAAAGAAAGGAAAATGGGCCTATGAAGTCTAGGGCCCAAGAAACATTGTACAGATAGAAAATCATTAATGAAAGGACTGTTTTCTCAAGTCAAGGACCCAGAAAAGGGGCAGCATGATCAGACCAACCGACCAACCAACAAACAAATAACAACAACAACAAATAAAAAAAAAAACCTCACAAAAACCTTTTAGAAGATAGCTAGTCTGGTACAAACTTGGACCCCATCTATGCCCAACCCATTGAAGGCCAAGTGAGAAGTCTGACCTTTACTCCCTGATTCAGGTTATATTAAGGTTCCTTATGCTTCCCCTATGGAAGCAGAATTAGGAGTCAGGACCTCATCCCTCTCAGCTGGCCTTCCCCCTTTGGGGTTGGTACAACACACGTGGTGAATCTTCATCCTGCACAGCTCAACAAAACATCTTCCTTCTCAGGTGTCAATGGGGACCCAGAAAGGAACTGGGGCTCCTGGTCCCACAGAGCAGTAACAAGGCAGCACCTCCTTTCCCTTGCCAGGAGGTTGTCAAAGGAAGCCATCTAAAACAGAAGATTCAAATAAGATACAGCATCTTATAGTATGAAGAAGTTCAGGTTTCAATAGAAAATCACTCATGATTCCAAGAAGCAAAATGATCCCAATACCGAGATGACAGAAAGAGCCATGGCAAAGGTGTCTCAGTGAACAATTGCAAACACACCTGCAACAAATGGAAAGTTAGAAAGTCTCCATGAAGAAACCAAAAAAGATCCAAGTGGAAGTTTTAGAACCAAAAAGCACTATAACCAAAATTAAAACTCAGTGGGTGAGTTCAACAGCAGGCAGAAAGGGATGGACGGCATCACCAGTGAACTAGAAGGTAAGACAATAGACATTAGCCAATCTAAACAACTGAGAGAAAACACACTGCAAAAATGGTGAACAGAGTTTCAGGGATAGAAGGGACTATAGCGAGAATCTGACCTTCAGCCCCAGGAGTCCCAGGAGAGGAGAAACAGGGTGAGGAGGAGAACTTGGAGAAATGATTGGGAATGCCCCAAATATGCTAAGAGATGGAAACTACAGATTCAAGAAACTAAGTGAATCCCAACCAGGTTAAGTCCCCAAAGGAATCTATACCAAGACAGACCATAATCAATAGCAAAGAAAATATCTCAAAAGTTGTCAGAGGAAAATGGAAATATTAACAAGATAGAAATTTCTTCTAAGATTTACATGAAAAATGAAATGTATAATAGTATACATTTATTTAACTATTTATACATATAATTTATTTATATTTATTTATGTATATAACTTATTTAACTATTTATACATATATAGTATGCATTTATTTAACTATTATACATTTTATATATTATGCATTTTTATTCATATAATACATAATATTATGCATTAAAGTATATAATACATCCATATTATACATTATTCATTTACATTTTTTACAATAAATGTATAAATTTATTATACATTATATGACTGTATAATGTTTATTATTATTTCTAATAAATGTGTATAGTTAAATAAAGTAACTTATTAAAACAAAAATAGCTGTTAAAATAGCTTCCTTTTCACTGATAAGGAAGAATAAAATGAAAAAACTCAGTTTGCTTAATTTTAAGATATAATATACCTCTTATCTCACACCATTCACAAAAATTAACTTAAAATGGGTTAAAGACATGGGTAAGGACTGAAAACATAAATCTCTTAGTTTGAGGTGAACATAATAACCACTACACTATGGAAATGCTTGAAAACATAAAACTCTAAGAAGAAAACAAAGTAATATGCTCCTTGAATGGTCTTGGTGATAAGTCCTTTTGGATTATTATACCAGAAAAGCACAAACAACAAAAGTAAAATGGAACTACTTGTGGATCAAATGGTTCCAACCCCAAAGCTTCTGCCTACCAGAGGTACCCCTCAGGTGTCATCAGAATGAAGAATCAGCCTATGGAATTGAAGAAAATATTTATAGATCATGTATCTCATAAGGTTTACTATGTATCTCATAAGGTAAGGAATTTGTATAACTCAATAGCCAAAAAAATCCCAAAAAACAAACAAACAAAAACAATCTATGGGAAAAGACCTGAATTAATACTTTTCCAAAGAAGACATACTAATGGCCAACAGGTGCATGAAAATGTGCTTAGCATCACTAATGATCAAAGAAAAGGTTGTTGGAATAACTATTATCATAAAGATAACAAATGTCAAAGATGTGGAGAAAAGGGACCGCTTGACCACTATTGGTAGGAATGAAAATCACTACAGCCACTATAGATTCTTCAAGAAACTGAAAATAAAACTGTCATATGTTCCCACAATCCTACTTGTGTGTATCACACATATGCTTTTATATATATTGTGTATATATATAATAAAATTACTGTCTCAAGAGATGTCTTCACCCCTATGTTGATTGAGACATTATTTACAAAAATCAAGATGTGAATAGAACCTCAATAGATGAATTCATCTATTGATGAATGTTGAGGTTCTTTTCACATCATCAATAGATGAATGTCTCAAGGAAATGTAAGATATTTAATGGAATATTATTTAGTCAAAAAAATAAGGGAATCCTGTCATCTGCAACATGGCTGCCCTTTGAGGGCATTGTGTTCAATGAAATAATTCAGACAAAGAAAGACAAATAATATGATGTGATCTCATTTACATGTGGGATCTTTAAAGAATATAAACCTGAACTTACTGAACCAGAGAGTAGATGGGTGGTTGCTGTGGGTGGGGAAGGTATGTGGGGGGTGATAAATAAAGATGGATAATAGAGGCAAACTTTAACTTATAAGATGAATGAATTCTGGGGATTTAATGTACAGCACAGTGACTATGCTTAACAATACTGTATTGTGTATTTGAAAGTTGCTATGAGGATAGATCTTACAGGAGCTGATGACATACATCAGAAAAGGTAATGTGAGGTGATGGTGTGGTGTGCTAACTAAGCTTATTGTGGTCATCATTTCATAATATATGCATATATCAAATGATCACACTGTGTTCCTGAAACTTACACAACCTTTTCTGTCACTCATATTTCAATAAAGCTGGAGGAAAAACGCATACACACAAAACAAACACACGTGTAAGATGTTACTATGGGGAAAACCACATCAAGAGTAGACAGGATTATATTAACATAAAATGTTTAATAGAAAATTGGAATCAGATTGGTTCTTGGAAGAAATGACTATGTCATCCATTCATAAGTACAGGACACATGGATGTCAAAACATTCCTTATTCCACTTCAGCCTGGGTAGTCTTTGACCCCCCCAAAGCACCAGGATTATCTTACTGTGCTCTGAAATTTAGGAAAGGAAAAGAAAAAAATGCATTAATGTTACGTGGAGCTTCTCTAGCAGAAGTGGTTGGCGGAATATAGTCTAATAGTCACCACTTTGTAATATTTACTTTAATGGTATTTTCATTAAGTAATAGTTGCAGTTAAATAACAAAACTAGCAGGAAGCTGCTCTTCTGGGGTGGAGACTCTTTCATGTGGATTGTGGCCACCACCTGAGGTTCCCACCCACAGCTCTTTTGCACAGCAGTAGTTTGGGGTTCATCTGCTTTTGTTCTTCTTCCCAGACTTCCACGCAGCAGGAGACCCTGCGTGTCCAGAAACAGCATCTAGCCCCTGTCCACATGACCACACTAAGGAGACAGGAGTATAAAAAGCAGGACCTGGCCAGGATGGCACGTGCCTGCAGGCTCCAGGAGTGGTCATGGCACTGGCCCTGAGAGACTAGGAAGCAACTGGGGTTGACCTTGCTGCGCCCCCACTTCCTTCTCTGCACTCCCAGTTCTGGATGTCCTTAGCATTTAGCCTGAGTTCTTTTTTAATTTCTTTCTTTCTATCTATCTATCTATCTATCTATCTATCTATCTATCTATCTATCTATCTATCTATCTATCTATCTATCTATCTATCTATCTATCTATCTATCTATCTTAAAGACTAGGTCTTGCTATGTTGCCAAGGTAGTCCTGAACCTGCAGATTCAAGTGATCTCTAACTTCAGCCTCCCAGGTAGCTGGGATTACAGGTGCGTGCCACCATACCTGGCTATTTTTTTGAGACTAGGTCTCACTATGTTGCCTGGGGTAGTCCTAAACCCACAGACTGAAGTGATCCCTAGCCTCAGTCTCCCAAGTAACTGGGATTATAGGCACATACCACCAAGCCTGGTGAGTTCATTTTTTTAAAATAAAAACTAATTTTTAAAAAACAAATCAATAATCTTTGCAGAAATACAGGAAAGATAAAGAATAATAATAAAAATTATCCAAATCCTAGCTGCTACTGATAACACATCAATGGCGCTGTACACACAAATATATTTTCCCACACAAGGTCCTTAGTGTATACCATCTTCCCCTCCAGGGTAAAGTCAAAACTTGTTATGGCAAACTATGTTGCCATAATGCAGAAATATTCTACATCAGGCCTTCACTTCTTGCTGCCTCTAGCAAGGTCTTACCTATAAGAATGTTCTCCAAAGCTACATTGTACACATATGTACAAATATACATATATATTTTAATAAAAAGGAGATAATTCCATATTTATTGTTTGTAGCCTGTTTTTCCCCCATTCAATAATGAATCATGAACATCTTTCCAGGTCAATAAATATGCTTTTACAGTATTTTAATGCTGCACAGTATTTCATTTTATGACTTAGCCATAATTTATTTAAACCAGCTTCCCAATGATAGACATTTAAAATTTTTCCAAATATTTTTTGCAGTTGTAAACAATGTCACTATAAACACCCTGTAGCAAAATCTTTGTGCAAGTCCTGGATTATTTTCTTAGGAGACAATCCTGGAAGGAAAGAGCTGGATATACCTTTGCATGTTTTTACTGGTATAGAAAGTTTCTCTTGAATTGTCCTGCAGTTAATTTGCTCACATTAGCTGTGTATGAAAATGTCCCTTCTCCTCCCTGGCATATAAAGTATCTTCATCACTTGGTGCCATTCTAATTTTCAATTAGCTGTAAATTAATTCCTGATCGGCTCTTCACTCATGCTAAAGGTTTAAGCTGATGACAGCTTTGAAACTTCCTGCGCCCATTTGTACTTACTTTGTGGGCATCTGAGAGGGGCCTCCTGGGTGGTGTGACCTCTTTAACAGACTACCCTCTGTAACCTCAGGGATTGGAGGAGGTATCTTTGGGGTGTTCTCCAGAGCCCATCACAATGGGAAAGAATTTTCAGGGAGCACCCCCCCCCTTGGGAAGAATGATTTCATTAGAAACAGCCACCCGCATGGCAACCCTCCAGGACAGACGCCCCTCATGTGCCTGTTCTCAGACTTCCAGCGGGGCCAGCTTCAGTGGTGGCAGTGCCACTTGTAGGCCACCCCTGGTCCAGTTCCATGAAGGAGGCCCCAAACTTCTCCCTCTTGGAAACCTACCCAGTCAGTGGGAACTGGTTGGCTAGGTTGCCTTCCAGCCACATCTAGAAAAAAGAACACTCATTCCAAGCTAGGGAAATGGGATCTGGTAAAGCAGCTGGGAATGTGGGATCCATCCTCTTCTTTCTGGTTCACCCACCTGGGTGACCCCCAGGAAGGAAGGAACCCCACTGCATGCGGTTCTGGACCTGACAGTATTGAATCTTGAGAAAAAACATTGGCAATAAAGGAGATGCTGGGTCCTCAGGATATGCTTAACTTGTGTTACTATCCCTGGGATTCTCGAGGGTTAAATGAGAACCCCAGGCACCAGGCTCATGTTGCTCAGTGGGGTGAGCTCTTTTGACTCTTAGCAACAACTCTGCAGGGCTAAATCCCCGGTGTTAACCCCATTTGACTGATAAGTAAACTAAGGCACCATGAGGTCAAGAGATTGCTCAAGTTGAAAACTGGGGAGCCGGGAGTCTGCCCTAAGGGGTCTGAGCCCGGGGTCCACATTCTTAGGCACCACTGGAGCTGTCAGTGAGTAATCCCAGTGGCCTCAGTCACCTGCCCCTGACTAATGAATGAGGTTCCTACCACCTACCGTGACTACCAAGGGAGAGCCTTGATCTTCACCCTCAGGGGCATAGCCACGAGTTTACAGAGGAGTAAACTGAGGTCATGGTGTTCCTATGGCTTGTCCTGGGACCAGGAGTGCCCTGGCCACATCGCTCACACCGCCTCTCCAGCAGACACAAAGCTCTGATCAGCAATGACCGTGGGATTCAGGCAGCATCTGTGTACTCACACCCCAGGACCCGTGGCATACAACTCCCTCCCACCCCCCACTGCTCCCTGGCTTATCTCCTAATTACACATTTTGTCAGGGCAAGTGGCTTTTTGTCTTCAAAACAGAACTCCTCTTGCCCACAGAAGAAAGCAATTTCCTCCATGTCAAAATTGCCAATATCTGCTCACAGTTTTCTCCTAGACTGGGGGGCCAAGTGACACCATCACAATGTGGTTTGTGGCCACGCCTTTGGACTCCCCTCCCCTTCCACCTTCCTGGGGGCTCTGGTCTTATCTTCAGGTACATTATCAGTTTTCAAAGCCAGCAGGCTTTCTTTATTTCCAGAGAAGAGAAGGACGAGTCTTTAGATCCTGGTTCCATTTAGATGCCAGACCAAACCTGGGCCATCAAGTTCATGGCCACCAGCCCCTGTGTTCTGAGACCAGCCCAGCCTCGGGACCCCAGACTCCTTCTAATCTAAAAAGTTCTACATTTTATGAATGAACACATTTGAAATGATACAGGACACACATAGCATAATGTAAAAAGTACAATTCTCAGTTCTCATTCATCCTATTACTCCCCCATCAGATCACTTACATAATCCTTCCAGATTTTTTTCTTCATCTATTTGTATTCATGTATGTAAGCATCACCAGATGGACTTTTGTGGATGGGCACAAAAAGGAATACAATACATATTTTGATTTTTTTATATAGATACCTTTGACTCAGTACAAAGTTGTCAATAGAGGAGATGTGATTCCCCACCCCTTCCTTATTTTATTAAAATAGTCATTTTAATAAATAAATAAATAAATAAATAAAATTATTTTTAAAAATTTAATAATATATATATATTTTACATCTTTGTATTCCCTGGGGTTCACCCACCACTTCCCCTCTCTGACCACTCCCCCTCACCCCCCCCCCCCAGTTATGTACTTTAGTTTGGTTGTTAGTTTGTTTTGACTTTTCCTCCTGGCTTTTTGTTTTTGTTTTTTTTCCTATGTCCCATCTATTATTGAAACCATTTAGTTTCTGTCTTTTTTCTTCTGACTTGTTTCTGCAAATATGATTTCTTCTAGGTACATCCATGTTATCTCAAATTCATCAAATTTGTCATTTTTAATGGATGAGTAATATTCCATTGTGTCTATATACCACATCTTTTTCATCCATTCGTCTGCTTTGGGACATTTGGGTTGGTTCCATACAAATATGGGACGCTTCACAAATTTGCGTGTCATCCTTGTGTAGGGGTCACGCTAATCTCTGTGTCCTTCCAATTTTAGCATAGGTGCTGCGAAGCGAGCACAAATTATTAAAAACTTTAATAATACACTCAAACAGTACGGTGAGGTGTACACTGTGTCTCAGCACTAAGGCGTGCCTGACACGTAGGACCCAGACACCAAAAGGCGTTTCTCTCCCACCCCCAGACAGCCACCACCTGGCCACCGAATTCCTGCGGCTCCTGAAGGTGTGCTGAGTGCGCGCATGCGCAACTGTCAGTGTGCGCTGGGAATTAAATATGGCCCTTCTCGCTTCTCATCCTCTCATCTTTCTCTTCTCTCCTCCTATCCCCACATACAGTGGCAGGTATGGGGGGTTGCAGAGTTTTGAGCGGGGAGACGACACCCCACCTGAAGGCCTTGCGCTGAACGTCCCACAATCACTGACTAAATGGACAAAATCCTGGCTCTGGCATTAAGAGACATAGACCAAATTCCTACCTGCCGGGCTGACTGGCTCTTGACCTTACGGAGTTGACTCTGAATTTAAGTGGTATCATGAGCAAAGAGGGACCAATGGTTGAGGCTGCATGGGTTGTTTTGCAGAAAGTGAGGGATGGTGTAAGAAGCAGCAAACACATAAGTGCACGACCAGTTGCCATAGTGGACGCTGGTGGGGCCTCCCTGGCTGCAGATGCTGGTTTTCCAGGAATTGGAAGAACTCAAAGCTGTTGTGAAATCAGATGAGCTTTCCAGCAGCCTGTTTTCAAGTCATGGTCCCGTGCTATAAATGAATCGACCAAGAATATTTTAGGGAGGCCGGGCATGGTGGCACATGCCTGTAAGTGGCAGCCTAAGAAGCCGTGGCCAGGGCCAGGGATCATGATTCGAGTCCTGCCGGGAGCAATGTAGCGAGACCTAGTTCCAAAAAATATATAGGTGGGTGTAATGGCGCGCACCTGTAATCCCAGCTACCTGGAAGCTGAGGCTGGGAATTGCTTGAGTCTGTGGTATCCCGGGCAACGTGAGCCTGCAGTTCCACAGGCAAAAATAGCGAGACCTAGTCTTAAAAAAAAATGAATATATTAGGGGTGTTAAGGGTTCCAAGTATTGTGCTAGATGAAAAGATACAAAGAAGAAAAGGGTGGGTTCCAGGATCCCCAAATTCCATTAGAAAAGAAAGACATAGCAGGTCACATATATTTAGTGACCGCCTACTGTAGGCATAGAGGATACAAATCAAAGAAAATGGCAGTGCACCTACCAAACACCTCAAATACAGGGAGCCAGATACCCAGTGCTGTAGGGGCAATGAGGTCAGCCTACAGGGGCAGGAAAACCTTACCCAGAGATGACACTGGGGATCACTCTTGAAGTACCAGGAGGAATTGATAGAGAACCAAGAGGGGAAGAGCATTGGAGTCAGAGGGAAGAGCATATGCAAAATCGCAGAGGTGCAAAAGAATAGTATCCTTGTAGGAAGCCGCTGGAGGGCTGAAAGCCTGGGCCAGGGGTGTGTGGGAGGGTGATCTGCAGAAGCTGAAGTTGGCTGGAGGGGTGTAGGAACCAGCTAAGGTTTTCTGTGCAGTTGTAACAAATGGCTAGGGGCTTAGAGCAATGCAAATTTATTATTATACAAATCTGAGGGTCAGCAATCTGGAATGGACCTAAATCAAGGTGTTTTGCTGGGCTATCATAGGGTCCTTTTGATAGCCTAAAGGAGAATCCATTTCCTTGCCTCTTCTGACATCTAGAAGCAGACAGCATTTCTGTCTTAGTCTTCAAAGTTAGCGACTGAGGATCTTCAGATCCCTCTGCCCTGCTTGCCCTTTTCACTTAGAAGGACCCCTGTAGCCACATGGAACCCACCTGGGTACTACGGTACTCTCCCCTCCCCTCAGTCCGCAGTTTAACCACATCTCGGTGTTTTTTCCCTTGTAAGGCAACTTATTCAAAGGGCCCAGGAACTAGAAGGATGTTTTAGTATATTACCTTCCATTGTCCATTTCAGTCTCCTTATTATACTGTATTAGAGGCTTGGACCTAGAGAGATGGACTTAGTGGGGAAGGGGAGGGTAACGGTTGGGGGACAGGGTGGATGGAAGAGGGAAGGAGGGCAGTTCAGAGATCTCACTGTGATGAATAGTTGGGGTTGGAGAACAAACTAGTGAAAGGTCCCTCGGGGGGTTAATGGGGCAGACCAGGGAGAGAAAGGAGACCCAAGGGAAACAGGTGGTTTTTGCGACAGAGTGAACAAACGGGTCTGAAAGATAATGTGGACACCTTGAAAAAGTTTTTTCCACAGTCTAGTGCAGAACAGCAGAAAAAAGTAGAGCTGAGGGGATCTCCCCATCTCAAAGTTCCTGGTTTAATCTCCAAGACAGAAGCTATTTCTTATTTACTTGTTGGTAGATTTTTTCTCTCAAATTAATGGCTTGTGTGCAGTTTGGGGCTGAGATGACAAGAAGTAGAAAGGGAGGGGCAAAGAAATTTCAAAAATGAACTAAATACTTAACTATTTCTTTAACTAAACAAACAAACAAAACAAACAAACCAACAAAACACCACAATATGTGGGAGTTCTCTCAACTAGTGAACCACTTTCATTTTATTTCATTCTGCCCAGAACTTAAGACTCTAAGACAAAACTTCACTAGCAGGCATGCCGTGTAACCACTCTGTTCATGATGCCAACTGTAGTACAAGCACCCCAAATCTGGGTAGGTTCTTTATTGGTTTTAGCAAAGAATGTCAGAGCCTAAGGTGGGCATTACAGGCTTTCATGCTCTCAGGAAACCAGTACACAAGCACACCAAGCAGGAAGACTGGGCCAATTGCGTAGCTAGCAGGCAAGGCTGGCCAGGAGGCTGCAATGCAGGTGAGGCACCCAGCTTCCCAAGAATCGTCATGCTCTTCCTCTGACCGCTTTTATTCTTTCTTTTTCTCCCCACTATGACACCGCCCTTTTAGCCTTTCCTCCCAGGCCAGATGAGCCCACTTACGCATGCGCACACTCACTGGGCCAGGCATGTACAATCATGAGGAGGACAACGTAACAGAGGTGCTGGTCACAGAGGCTAATGGGGGAAAAGCCTGATCAGCTCATTTACCCTATTATATAATATATATATATTTATATATCAATACAAAAATAGCAAATATATATACATGTATATATATATATATTTACTATTTTTATATTGCTTTCTTCAAAAAGCTTGAGCTGAAGTAACTGCAGCCCTCTAGTTGCAGTGCTATGAGAACACAACAGCCTGGTGGCAGTTGACTGTTGAAGTCATCTCTAGTACACTTCAGATAAGCAGGAAAACTTGTTACTGGAAGTAAAGACCTGGGTTCAAGTCTCAGCTGCATACACACCCTCAAACACACACACACACACACACACACACACACCACACATACACCCATACATACACACCCCACACACACCCTTGTGTGACCTTGGAACCTTGGCCTCCTCCTGTGACACAAGAACAATTATAATACCTGCCTGCTTACTTCACAATGTGGCTCTGAGAGAATCCAGTGAAATCACCAACTTCTGTAATTGGAAAGCACCATACAATTATGGGGGCACTATTATTATTTTTTCATGCCCAGACACTAAAATTCTGTTATTTTTCCTGAGGATTGCACCCTGATCCATCTGTAGGGATCTGAGCTCAAAGCAAAGCCAAGTCAGTCTCACCTGACCCCCAGCTCAGCCCTCCTCCCCAGAAGGGACCCCTGTTCCCCCAGCAGGGCTCTCTGCCCTCCACAGGGCTGAAAGTCTGCTGCTGGAGGGGGGAAGTGAATGAATACTTGAAGGGAGTGTTGCAAATATCATCTGAGTCTGTGGAGAACAGATCCTTCCAGAATAGGGAATCTGACAATTGGACGTGGGGTCAGAGCTGACTTCTAGAGAGGTGACCAGAGGTTGAGTTCATAAAAAAAGCAGGAAGTGGGAGACACAGCATGTACAAAGGCACAGAGGTTTGCAACAACCTAGCAAGTTCAGAGCTTGAATATGGCTTCCCCCTAACCCCCATTCATAACGCTGTTGCAAGTTTATAAGCCCACCTCAGGTTACTCTTATTTGGCTCAAAAGTCCTGAGACCACCTCCCTGGCCTGGAACACAGCTGCACACAGTTATGGAATGCAGGGAGCTCCCAACAGTTGGTCAGTCAACCTTGACTTCTTCTTCATAGGCATTTCAGGCTGCAGCTTCATCTCCTGGAATACATCTGCCTTGTAAACAGTCAGTCTGGCATGAAAGAATTTCTCATTGAAGGCAATTTTATTATTAGGGAAAAAAAGCCCCTATCCCCCTTTCCCTCCCCCAACTCCCTGACATGAGTCCATGTCATTAGTTACTGGTTTTGGCAGTTTTATTATGGAAATGACATATTGAAATACAAATTGGGACGTGTACAGTATAATTACTAATACTGCATATTCATTTCCTCCCTTTGTTACTGTTGAGTCCCCATAAAGCTCTCTCACCAGCCAAGTCCCTGTGTACTCGGTTCTATGTCTCTTTTCTTCTAAGGACCAGGCGGGGCTGGAGGGGAAACGCAGCCAGAGGAAGTACCTGCCTTCCCTGAGCAGGGTTATTTTTGTGACAATGCTGGAGTTGATGCTGCAGTCCTTGCCTCTGAGCTCCACAGGCTTCCCAGCTCTCCCCAAACAAACAGCTTATAGCTGCAGCCAGACACGTGGTGATACTAGCCAGGGAACTTGCCAGAAAATATTAAATGCAATAAAACACGCATGTTCAGTGAGATGCCGACTCAGACTGGATAATGCCATTTCCTGAATTCTTACTCTTTCTCCCTCTGTACCTGCTCAGAAGGAGGCCAACATGACCTGGTCAACATGACCAGTTGCTAAACTGCATGGGTATTTGGAGCTGGCTAACCTGTGTCATCTCCCCCTCGGGTCTCAGTTTCTGCCCCTCCCCAAGATAGCTTGCTGTGAAGATCTCTCACCTGGGGCACATGTGGTGGGGAGAGTGGACTCTGAGTTCTAATCTCGCCCCTGTCAATAGCAGTTGTACCACTTTGGGCAGATTTGCTTAATCACTCTGTGCCTCAATGTTACCATCTGTGAACTGGGATTGCTAGTAGCTTTTGTCTCACAGAGAATCAGTTATGAGGATCAAGTGCTCAAGGCAAAGCTTGTGGGAGAGAACTGTTGTGCTCTAGACTCCTGACCCGAATGGTCTTGGTCCTCCCTGTGCCCAGCCCTTTGTTATGTGGCTTTGCAGGAACCACCACCAGGAAATGTTCCCCTGTTCTTTGAGTCTGAGCCAGGTTGCTTCTTTCTTTGACCAGTAGGAGGGATAACTGGCCAGTGTTGGGCCTTCCCCAAGAGGACTTACTTCTGTTCTATTGGAATCCTACCCCTGCTGAGAGGGCAAGCCCAGGCTAGCTCACCGGATGATAAGAGATGCAGTCAGTGTTGAGTAAACTTCATTGTCTCAGCTGAGGCCCCAGACAATTTAGGGCATCCATCTGGTCTACCCATAGGCCCAGAGTGAGAGACATTCTTATTATTTCATACAGCTAAGTCTGGGGTGATCTGTTATGCAGCCATAACTAACTGGTACATTGAGTAAGTTCTTACGCTTGCTGCCTCCTCTAGTACATGTTGTTATATCTTGATCTATTGCCTATGTAGAAACCCCAGGGACAGACAGCAAGATTTTATGGCAAGGGTGAAGACCCTGGAGTCAGAGAGTTCAAATCTTATTGCTAGCCTATTCAAAGATAGACCTCTACTGAATATTTTCTGTACATTACATGGGAATAATGATATCTATCATGTAGAGTTGTAGTAGAAAATGAACAAAGTAATGGATGGCAAAGAGTCTCCCACTCAGACTCTCCTTTCATGGACATAAAGTAACATTCACTACACCATGACAGAAGTTAGGCTTTCCTTGCCTAGACTGAACTATTATATGCAGTTACCTGATTCTCTGAAGAGAAGGCACTGGTCATGGCCTCATTTGAAAGCAGAAAGGAAATGTTCTCTAATTAGCCAATGATAGTAATCCAGTACTAATAATGACAGAGACCCAAGGCATTTGCTTGGTGGTCAAGAAGTACTTTCCTATATAGGTCAGTGTTGAGTTTCACCGGGACTCTGTGGAGGCCTGAAGATCAGGCCTATACCTATACCTCCATCGTACAACCTCCCAGGAAATCCTTGAGGCCAGTGCTTTGCCCTTTGATGCAAAGGCGGTAAGTGGTGAGGGTAGGACTCCAGCGATCCATACTGCCCCCAGCATGCTAGTTGTCATAGGATTGGGGGACTTCATGAGAACACTACTAGTGGGGCATTAACTTCTTTTCTGTTTGCACTTTCTTGAATGTGCATTGCTTCAAAAGAAAAGTTTCCAATCTTCTGAAACACAGGCCAGACCTCACCTTGACTCAACACTGAGAATTTCTAATCTGGGAGTCTTTTTACTGGAGCCAAAAGCCTCTCCTTGTCTTTATCATGATGAGTAGATGAAAGAACTCACAATTGTTCTCAAGGAGAATGACCCAAGTTAGATAGCTCTGACAGGTGGGCAGCCAGTCTTGAGTGTGAGGGTCCTCCTTCCACAGCAGCTGTGAGGGCTTAACCCAATCACCATAAGAAAGTATCGTGGCAGCTGATTCCTCTATGAGTTAGGATATTTCCTTAATAAAGATCATCAGCTTCTTTCTAGAGGATAGCAGACAAGTCAGGGCCATGTAGTCAAGTCCACAGAGTCCTTTCAGTGGGCAAATTTCTTGGGTGATCTCAGGGTTTAGAGGTGGGCCTGTGACAGCCCAGGGAAACAGTACAGTTCTTGCCTTCCAGGAGCTCAAAACTCAAATAAGTCCTGGGAAATGTTCTTCTGAGGAAGCTATCTCCAGGAAATTGGTCAAAAGTTAAAAGGCTATTTGTATAAAGATATTTATAGCAGTATGATTCAGAGTGATGAAA
Organism: Uropsilus gracilis; assembly: GCA_004024945.1. NCBI lineage: Eukaryota > Metazoa > Chordata > Mammalia > Eulipotyphla > Talpidae > Uropsilus > Uropsilus gracilis. Next base: position 18,046 of record PVHY01012720.1, on the reverse strand, counting down.
ATCTGGAAATTGCCCAAATGCCCAACAAAATGAGGTTTAGTTAAGCAAACTGATTAATCAAATTTATGAAATAGTACTTCCCCATTAAGAAGCAGAATAATGAAGAGCAAGTAGATCCACAGACAAGTAGCTATGAAAGAATGAAGAATGTAAAACTGTTTCCAAGTCTTAGCTCTACCAGTGTAAATAAACTCTCTCATGCACATGAAAATAACTGTAGGAAGACACACAAAAATAATAAATGGATACAATATGCAGTGAATAATTCCAGAAAGTAGCAAGAGATACATGGCTTTTAGAACACTGTGCAAAATGCTAAGAACTCAAAGGAGGAGACAAAGGCATGGTAGGGGGAATTAGGGAAAGAAATTTGTGGTTATTCAAGAATTGAATGACTTAATGTTGAATCTTCCTGAGTTGGCATTCCCGGGGACATTGCTTGGGACCTCTGAAACACAAAGTCATACCCAGTGCACATGTTTGAATACCCATGATTAAAATTCAGACCAGGGCCAGCATGCTGGGGTAGAGTTTCAGTGGACAGGGAGGAGATTGCTTTGGTGCCTTTTAGATAATTTCAGTGATTTCTCTTCTCCTTTATCACATAAAGAGCTAGTTTTCTCCCCACATTCAAAGTTTTTTGCTTATTTTTTAATACAAACAGCAAACATCATGTAAGGATGACAAAGGTCAAAGATGAACAGCAAGATGGATACTGTACATCCCAGTTGTTTTTGAAAAAGGCAAATTTTACAATCAGGTTGTTCAGTGTATAAGGATGTTTCTAGGTGGTCCAAGGTGCCAATGCGTCTGACCCCTGTAACTGCTTTTTCTACTTGGTGGACTGTATCCCATATCACACAATCCAAGACTCAACTCATCTCTTCTCAAAATTTAGTCTGAGCTGTCCTTTGGGTGCTTGACAAATATGCCAATTCCAGGCCTCTAGCACTTGATTCTGATTCAGACACGGAACTATCTGTCAACAAGTTTGTTAGTGATGCTGTAGCATGTGTTCCCAGCACTCTACCTCAAGAAGCCTTGAACTAAAAGAATTCAATTTAAGTGCAAAGCCCAACCCAGCCCTCTCCACCCCATTTGCCTCCTCAAAGCTGTTTGTGTCAATCCCACGGTTGAATGGAGGAAAGGGGTGGGAGGAGAAAGGATACAAGAAGGACCCTGGGTGCTGAATAAGAGGGTGCAGTTCCCTACTCTTAGGAGAGAGACCAAGACCAGAAGGTCACAGACTCAGCACCCAACTCTTCCTATGCTGCCTGAAACCTGCTGCCAGTGATCAGTGTGGCATGACGTCTGCCATCTTGTTATGAGGGAATTGTGCGTCTGGGGGCTCAGGCAGGTATCAGCAAAGGGAAAGAATGGGGATTGTGAGTTTGGAGCTCAGGCTGGCATCAACACAGGGATGGAAGGGGTGCTGTAGGTACCTCGCTCGCTCTCCCTCTCTTTCTCTCTCTCAAGGTGCTCAGAGTTAGAAAGGAAGAGACAAATAAATCATTACAAAATCATGCAAATGCCCCAAGAGAGTAATACAAGTATTGTGGGAACAAGGGTAGAGACTCAAGTGATGGCTCTGTGTAGGGGGAGGTGAGGGTGGGGCTTGTAGGGTGATTAGTTGATGATCTGCCAAGGACCAGACACATCACAAATAGTAATTTCCACCTCACAACAACCCGTGGAAGGAGATATTATGTCATATGAATAAACGTGTGTCTCAGAAAAGTCAGTAGTCATATCCAGCATCCTAGAGCAGTGACTTGGACACAATTCTGTCCAACTGCATCTTGAGGTGTGAGTTCACCCTAGTTTTTGTTTGGGTGAGTCATTTCCCCTTGGGTTTCTCATCTGTGAAAGCAGGTTGTCCTCAGGTCAGAACCTTGGGAAACCTACCATGACCTCAAAGAGGGACTCACTGGACCCAGAAGCAAAGGAAGACCCTCCCAAAGGGCCAGCTGCTTTTCAGAAATGACCAACAGGAGACAGGACATGCCCCACTGACCCCTGGCAGATGTTAGGGCAACTTGATCTTTGACCTAGGTGGGAGGTGAGCATGGGCACCCCCAAACTGGGAGTATTTCAGCAACTTGCAGCCAGTCCACCAAGAAAAAGAACAAGACTTTACCTTGGTTGCTTACATGTCTGATCTCACACCAGCGCTAGAAAGTTTACTAACCCTTAATGCAGTGTGGACAGTGGGAGATTTCTTTGTTAGCAATTCAAAAAAACTTCAGCCACTGGAGATCCTAGCAGCCTTCAACACAATAAGTGGGCTGGAAGGAGAGGGCAGAAAAGGAGAAATCCCTCTGGGAAGCCCTGGGAGATGACACCTCATGGTTAATCTCCTAGAGCTTAAGAGCAAGCAAGGAAATCTCCTGGTGGTGTCAGTTCCTCTGCTCCAGGCTGTTAGGAAGAGAAAAGATGCCCCCTCCCCCCCCACTCAGGCCTCCAGAAAACCCACTACAAAGCCACCCCCAGCCCTGCTGAACAGTCAGGAATCAGGGTCTAAGGTATCCCAGTGGGAGAATAGGGCATGGAGACTGATCTTCCCCTCCAGGGGGTAGCAGCAAGGAACAGAGCCCGGGGTCACAGGTTTAAGGACAGTTCTAGGAGCAGAGATTTCCGGGTGTCATCTTCAACTACCTCACACAAGCGGTTGCTCAGAGTTGGGGACATAGTGACTGAGCCCCATTCCTTGGTCCAGAATTATTTGTCTCTCTCCATGCATGAGCAGCTGCTCCAGAGTGCCCCAGACAACCTGAGGTGAGGCCACCTGGGATGCTTCAGCACCCAGAATGTCGGTCCAAATACCTCCTGGCCATGGAAACAGGCTGCAGCTGGTCAAAGTCTGGGGAGCAAAGCCAAAGGCCCCATGAGCGCCCTTCTCTACCCAGCTAGCTGGAGAGCAGCTTTGGCGGCTTTGTTAGTAAGAGCAGCAAAGGCTGGCTAGATACGTAGATACGGGCTATCTTACTTATTTCTCAAAGTAAACAGGTGAGGTGGATACTAGTTATTATCCTTTTTTACAGATGAACAAACTGAGGCTTAGAAGGTTAAATGGTGGAGGCAAGATTAGCACCGAGGCTGTCTGGCTCCAGCCTCAGCTCTCATCTACACACCAAGGGGAAGATACCACATTCCTCTCAGAGTTGCAAAAAATCCCTTGGTGATCTGTCAGTGGGAGATTTTCAGGGTTTTGTCTCCCTCCCAGGAAAAGAGGGAGCAGTTCCTCCAGAGATCAGGGGGCACATGCGGGGAGAGGGATTTGACAGAGCTCGGGCAGTTGCAGGCCTGGAACTACTGATCCCAGGCAGAGCCCAACCCTGGCACTTACCCGTGGCACCTCTTTCTCCTCCCATCCAGTCTAAACCTATCTTGTTTTAATGGGCTAGTAGCTGCCACAAGTCACCTCTCCCCTCCTTTAGGTCACAGACATTTTTATAGGCTCCTACTAGAAGTAAAGATGTAATGTCTTGGCGACTCCTGGCACCATGGAACATCTGAGAGAGAGAGATCTCTACCTAGTCCTCAAATTAGATGTGAGCTTGCCACCCAGCCTTAAGGAACCTCACATGCAAGGGGCTGGGTAGGCTTGTGGTGTGGAGAGAATTAAGTGAGACATGACCAAACTATGGCTGTGGAAACAATCTAAATGTCATGGACAGAAGAGTGGATAAAGAAAGGGTTGTGTGTTATGTGTGTGCATACATCATGGAATATTATTCAGCCTTGAAAAAGAAGGGGCTTCTGCTATTTGCAACAACATGGATGAATCTGGAGAACAGACACTAACTGAAGTCAACTAGCCAAAGAAGGAGAAATGTGGCACAATTTCACTTACATGATTTTAAAAAAACAGCCAAATTTACAATAACAAGGAGTAGAATGGTGGTTACCTGGGTCTGAGAGGTGGAGGATGGAAGATGTTGGTGAAAGGAAATAAAGCTTTAGTTATAAGATAAATAAGTTCTTTAGACTTGATACACAGCATGGAGACTGCAGTGGATGCTGTACCATATGCCTGCTGTTTGCTGAGAGAATAGATCTCGCATGTGCTCATCATATGTGCACACACACAGGTAACTACATGCTGTTGAAGGTGTATGAATGAGTTTGTGGTAACCTCTCATGATGTAGGTGTGTGTCAAAATATTCCACTGTGTACCCAAATAGACACAATTTATACTTGTGTCTGAAGCTCCACCAAACTGAAAAGGGGAAAAAAGTGGGGTGTGTCATCTGCCTTCAGAGACCTCAGAGGAGGTTCAGGAAGCAGAGCTTCAGAGAACAGGCTGTGCAATCTAGATGTACATCCCATGGAAGCAGATGTCCTAGAACCCTAGAAAGACAGACATCCTGTTGCTGCTGCTGCTGCTTTCCTCACAGCCATTCTTTTGAGGATGGGGTCAAACATGCAAAGCACAATTGTCTACACTGATTTAAGTAAAGATCCTGACCACCTGGGAAGTAGAAGCCTACGATTAATTGGTGTCTCTACACCATAAATGAGAAAGCAAGTTCCATGATGAGAAGGAACTGGTTGGTATGTGGGGAAACGGGGCTTCCTGCTCACACCTGCCCCTGGAGTCCATGCTCTTAAACACTAAGTCTACCTTCTCCCCCACCCTGTGAGGTGGAGGTGAGACTCCTATTCTCAGTGGTATTCAATAGATATTATGACTGGTCTGATCATAGAACTCTCCCGACATGCTCCTCGGCACCCCACTCTGCAGGCCTCGCCCCTAAGAACCACAGCCAAATCTCCAGGGAGTCCCTTGAGTCTATTTTTGGCAAGTGCTTAGCAAGCCCCAGAAGTTTGGCCTTAGAGAGGCTGCTTGCAGAGGAAGTTGATCTCCAGGTCCTCTCAGGGTTCCCTACTTGTATGTGCCTGAGGTTTGGGGATTTTATTTTTAGTCAGGTCCTTCCTAAACCAACATGTCAGACTTTCTGGCACCTTCTGATGGCTCCAGGGCACCTGAGCTGTCTTCAAAGCCGCCCTGATGCCCCAGCGATATGTGGAGCTGGGAGGCGCCCAGGGAGCCAGGGAAGGCAGGGGGAGGCCACATTAGGAGGGCCTTTGGTTTCCAGCTCTGAGAAACCACAGGTGCTCTCCATCCCAAAGGGAGCCTGGGTTTTGACCCTGCCTTTGCAGAGAAGTTGTGCCTTATCTGGAATCCTGGATGGAGGCAAGGAGGCTCTGTTCATAGACTGTTTTCCCATCAGCTTTGGTGGGATTGAACATGGCTTCTGAGGAACAGGCAGCAGAGAACTGGTAGAGAGGTCCTGTCTTACAACCATCCGTAGCCGGGCACAGTGGCTCGTGCCTGTAAGTTTCAGCCTATGATGTGGCTGGGGTTATGGATCGTTGTTTGAGTCCTGCTTGGGGCAACACAGCAAGACCGAGTCCCAAAAAATAGCAGGGCGTGTGGCACGTGCCTCTAATCCCAGCTACCTGGGAAGCTGAGGCTGGGGATTGCTTGAGTCTGTGGTACCCCGGGCAATGTGAGCTTGTGGTTCCACAGGCAAAAATAGTGAGACCTAGTCTCAAAAAAAGAAAAAAAAAAAAGAACCATCTGCAGCACCAAAATGATGGGGGGGGGTTGGCTGAACTTTCTGGGGTGCTTGGGCGCTGAGCTTTTGGGGTGCTGGATGCTATGCTTCTATGCAGCCTGGTAGCTAGTCCTCTTGGAAGTTTCCTTAAGTCAACATACATTTGTTCTTGTTTTACAGATGAGCTAATAATCTCAGTGCAGTGAAGTCCCTTGTCCCCAGTCCCATGGCATCATAACTGGAAGACACTCGAGTGATTATCGATGATGAGCCCACACTGCTAACCACCCTACACGCAGCCGCTGAGAACCCAGAGAACACGCCAATTTCTTAAGTGCCTTTTGGACCACTGACTTTGGAAGGGGAATCAAAACCTATGATTCTGTTATAACAGCTAATGATCCTGTTATTTACCATGAGCCGAGTGCTGTCCCAGGAGCTTTACATGTACCGATTCATTTAACCCTAGAATAGCTGGCAAGCAGCATTATTACCCCATTTTACAGAGGAGAAAACAGAGCCTGAGAGGTTGAGTAGCTATGGCAGTGGTCGTAAACTGATATAACCAGGTTCCAACTCAGAGTGCCTGACCCTGAAGTCTACACCGTGAGGCCCATACCCCACACCGTGCCCTCCCCACATTTGTGTTCTCAATTTCAGGGGACTTGGGGGTCCTCCTGAAGTCCCCTTTTGGGGTATAGTTCCAAGTCAATAATACTTGAGGATAAATTATTTTAATTCAAAATGAAGATGTGGCTTTACATTCCCGGGAAACCCACATGCTGGAAGAGAGAAGCCTGGGCGTGGGGTTGTTGGCCGGGCTCCTCTGAAGCTCTATCTTCCACTTTCCCTGCCCCAGGTTCTGGTGTCTGCCCTAGGTCTAGGGCAAAAGTCAGGTCTGGCTGTCCTGTTCTTTCCGAGTGTCCTATTGGGCAACCCCGCACACCTGTCCCCTGCCCGGGGGTAACTGGGCCTACCTTTGCCTTTCTGGCTGAGTGCGAGCAGGAGCTCCAACCAGTAGGGGTCTGGGAGCAGCTGAAGGAAGTGCTACAAGGACACGGCAGTTTGTTAACTGTGTTTATAGCACAACCACGTGTGAAAAGCAGATTCGGGGGGCTCCACCCTCAGGGATTCTGACTGAGTCCATCTGGGCAGAGGACTGTGTTTAAATAAGGGCCTTGAGTTCCTGGGGAGCTAGCCGCTCATGAGACTCTGGCCAAGGCCAGCCACTTTATCTGCCCTGCTGGCGGGTGTGGTCAAGAGGACTCTGGGTCAGGTCTCCCCCTGCCCGGGGCTGCAGCACAGGCTGGAACCCCAGGGGGAGGACAGGGCTCCTGGTGGCTACCAACAGAGCAGAACCCTCCGCCCATGCACTGGCCTTCCCCTCACTCAGAGCCTCTGCTCTCAGCTCTGGGCGCTGCCGAGGGGTGTGGGCCTGAGTGTGAGAGCACAAGATGTGGTTCCTGGGCCTCAGGGAGCCCAGCATCTAGTTGAGAAGTTCAACAAGTCGAAGTAGAAATGTCAGTGAACCTGAGGCCTTTGAAACCAGGGGCTGCAGGGCCAGACGGGAGCCCCCGGGGGTGGGGGTGGGGGGGAGGAGATAGCTCTGTGTGTGTGTGTGTGTGTGTGTATATGTGTGTGTTGATCCAAGGGAGAGGCTACCGTGGCAACAGGGTACAGGGGGCAACTGGGAAAGTAGCGTAAATGACAGACCCAGGCTACCAGGGGTGGAGGAGGCTCCAGGACACAGTACTTTCATGCAGGGGCAGGGGCCATGCCCAGGCAGACCCCTCTGGAAGGTAGAGGTCCTCTGCCTCCTTGGGCCAGGAGGGCCCAAGGCCCAGGAGCACCCAACTGCTGCCAGACACTAGACTCTCTCCACCCTGGGAGGAGGGAGGAGGTGAAGGAAAGCTGAGCAGAGACGTCTGGAGGATTGGGGACCTACTTCTGAATGGTTCAGCTTTTCCACAAACCTTGAAAGGTCCCTTGAAAGACACAGAGGGCAGGGCCACATCGCCTCAAGTTTCAGGTAAACAGATGAGTCCGGCTACGGGAGGCCAGGGGAGGAGGCGTGAAGGACCAGGTCTTAATTGAGCTCTCACTGTGTGTCAGGACGGTGACAAAAGTCTGAGGGAGGCTGTCTCATTTTATCCCCACAACTTCCCTGGGAGGCAGATTTTATGACCCCTCCCCTGGAGAGAAGAGAAAACGGAGAGCAGGTCAGCTGTCCAAAGTCATACAAGCCTCATGGCTGAGCAGGAACTGGACCAAGCGCACCTGAGGGAGGAAGAAGCTCAGAGCACAGGTCCTCTGGGGCGAGGACAGCCCTGCCTGCGTGGCCAATCCTCACCCATTCCGAGAATAAAGCATGAGTGAGGAGGTGACTGGGGCCAAGGCACAAGATTAGAAAAAAAGGGAAAATCGAACAACTCAAGAGACAAGTCGAAGCGTGTCTTTTATGAGGGGAGGGAAGAGCACAGGGCTTGTGGTGGTGGGAGAACCCGGGAACAACACCAGAAGGGAGAAATAAAATCCTGTCCAAGAGTGAACAACTGTTGAGAAAATAATTATAAATAAACCAGAAAGACCATTTACACTAAAAAAGCCACAATACTTGTAACAGAGGAGGCAATTGCTCCAACTTTGACAGAAACCTCTTTCAAAATGTAAAAAAAATAATAATTAATTAAATTACAAATTGAATCTTTTGCGTTCCCTCTGAGCTCTGAATGTGTCTAGGTGGAACCAAGAACATGCACCTCCACCAGCCTGTTTTCCCAGGAACCTTTAAATGGCGTTTGAAAAAAGAAAGGAAAGATCAGTTGCATTTCTGGAGCACGCTGAATAACAAAGGGGGCCTCTGTCATTCTCTGGGTCCCGCAAGGTGACACTGCTAATCCTAAAATCTATCCTGCCATCACACAGCCAGGAGAGGCCCTTGTTCCCAAAGCTTCCCCAAGCTGCCCTACAGCTTCGGGCTGGAGGTGCGGGTGACCCTCAGGACATAGTTGCCCTGCCACTGTTTTGGTATGAAATACATTTTTCTGTCACCAGCCAGCCCATATACATGGGCATGTGTGGTTCAGAAAAGAACCCTGAATTAAATATAGTGCACACTGCTCTCTTCTGCTTTATCCTAATTCATTTGTTTTGAAGCTGGTTGTGACCAGCCAAGTTGATTTCACTACCTACAAATCCTTCACAATCTGCAATTAAAGAAATACCCTGCTCCATGAGCAGGAAACTGAATAGGAGGTTTAATGACAGGAATTTGTATTGCAGTCATTGTCTCCACGGCTGTGCTTTTGAAAAGTGTTTTGTGTTTACCTACTTTATTTCAAATAGCATTTCTCAAACTGTGTTCCATGGATTATCTTTATCTTGGGAGGTTTTAATACATGTTTTCCTCCTAAGTGGTTCTGTGGTGAGGTTAAGTCTGCGAAGTGATACCTGCTGCAGCTACACCTGCCATGTCACAAAGCAGGCAGCATATTCAAGGCTCTGAGAAGGTCTGCACAGAAGGGGCCTCTATACTCTTTTTCACCCAGTCACTCCCAGGCATTTTTCTGACAGAGTCATTTTGGGGAATAAGGTTCTTACTCCTTCATGGAATCACTGGTGTTCGCCAGAAGTCAGGCAGGGCCTGGCTACTTCATATTTCCCTCTGTTGTCCTCTGTCTCCGTGAGGCCAGAAAGGCAGGTACCATGGGAGGACTATTGGAACAAACAGTTTACATACTCTCATGTGAAGTTGGGGCCAGAGCTGGGCCAGAGCCAGGCCTCCTGATGCTCAAGCAGAGGGCAAGTGCTTGGCCCTCCCCTGGCTGTGAAGAGCCACTTTCCTCAAGGGCTGAGGAAATACCTCACCCCGAGCTGCACTCAGAGACAGAGGAAGGCTCGAGTGTCCCAGGAATTCAGTGCTTAGCCTGAAGAACACTGAGCTCTTCAGCCTTCCTGGGGTCAAGAAGGGGTTGGGGGCATTGTCGTCCCCTACCATCCTCTGCTGAACAGAAGTCAAGCAACTCACACATGAATAATGCAGACAAAATAGCCATCCACCCTTCCGTCTTTCAGGTCCTGCTGTGATTCAGCCTGTGACATGGTTCAGTAAAATTAAGATGTGATAAAAAGCAACACTATCCACACACCTGGAAAGGCAGAAATCCACAACATGCTGACAGCAGCAAGTGCTGGTGAGGATGTGGAGCAACAGGAACTCACATTCATGCTGGTGGGAATGAACATGGGGCAGCCATGTTGGAAGATAGTTTGGAGGTTTTTTGCAAAATTAAGTATACAGTACCCCAAGATCTAAGAGTTACATCCCTTAGTAGTTACTCAACTGAATTACAAATGTGTGTCCACACAAACCCTGTGCGTAGAGGTTTATAGCAGTTTTATTCAGAGTTCCCAAGAACTTGGAAGCAATCAGGATGTCCTTCAGCAGGTGAGTGGACAAGCTGGCACATCTGGACAACGGATGTGATTTTGTGCTGAAAACAAAACAAAACAAAAACTGGAGCTTTTCCATCATGAAAAGGCACAGAGGAAGCTTAGATGCTTATCACTCGGTGAAAGAAGTCCATCTGAAAAGGTCATGCGCTGTGTGAGTCCCACAACATGACATTCTGGAAAGGCAAAACTATGACGACAGGAAAATGACCTGTAGTTGCTAAGGGTTGGTAGGGGGGTTCATCAAGGGTTGTCCATGATGAACAAGTGGAAAATAATGATGTTTTAGGACAGGGACATTATGGTATTTGTTACTATGGAGGATACCTGCCATTATACATTTGCTAAAACCCATGGAACATACAACACCAAGAGTGAACTGCTACCTTCAATGATTTACATGGATAGATAATGATGGTGTCAATGTGAGTTAATTAATGGTAGGAAATGTACTATCAGGAATGTTGACACTATCAGGAATGTTGACACTATCAGGAATGTTGACAATGGGGAGGGGGGCGTGCATGAGTGGGGACATTGGTTTATAGGAACTCTTTGCACCTTCTGAGAACTTAAAACTGCCATAAAAAAATAGTTACTTAGGTTGTTTCCAATTCCTTGCAATTATAAATAGTGTTGCAATAAACTCAACTTTTTAAACTTGTGCCAAAAAATAGTTACTTAAAAAATGGACTTTAAAAGGATACATATTCTGTATATACATTATCCCATTAAAATTGAGATATAATTCACAGAAGATATAATTCTCCCTTAAAAGGCATACAATTTAAGGGATGTTTATTTAAAAGGTTGTAGGGGTTATGTTAAATGAAATAGGAAAGAAGGAGAAAATCATATACTGTATGGCATTTGTACATGGAATTTAATGAAACTAAATTTCAGACAAAATGAAACCAAAACAAACCCTAGATTTCTGACTGTAGAACTGAAGTTGTCTGAGGTAAAGATAAGGGTGCCCAATGGACTGTGGTGGAGGAGGATTTGGGGTATGTTGGGGGTGGGTGTGGTATAGAACACACATCTGAGGAGGCGTGAACCTTTACCTCTGGATCATATACAGTGTTGTAAAGCAGTATTACCTCAATAAAAAACAATAAAAAGGAAAAGGTTGTGTGGCCATCACTACCTAATTCTAGAACATTTTCACTCCCTCCCAAAGAAATTCAATATTCATAAGCAATTACTCTCTATTTCCTTCCTTGGGTACTCTGACAACCGCTAATCTATCTTCTGTCGTTGTAGATTTCATAGGCTTTAGTTTAATTTAAATAATCTTAGGTAAATATTTAGGAATGGAATTGCTGAATCATAAAACTATATTTAACTTTTTGAAGAATTGTCATACTGTTTTCCAAAGTGGCTGTGCCATGCCATGCCACATTCCCATCAGTAGTGTACAGGATTTTAACTTTTCTGTATCTTTGACAACTTTCTATATCTGTTTTTTTAAAAATCACTCATTCTGTCAGTGCGAATGGTATATCATTGTGGATTTCACCTGTACTTCCCTGATGGCTAATGATGTATCATCTTTTCATGTCCTTATTGACCGTCTATTCATCTTCTTTGAAAAACTATGTAGTTATCCTCTGTTCATTTTTAAATTGAGGTTACTTATATTTTTATAACAGTCATGATGGTACTTTATATATAGTCATAATAGTATATATAAATAATAGTAATATACATATATATATTCTAGACACCAGTACCTGTTGATAAGATACATGATTTGCAAAGTTTCTGTCATTTGTAAGTTGTCTTTTTACCATCTTGATGGTATCCTTTGAAGCACAAACATTTTTCATTTTGACTATGTCTAGGCTTTGTTTTTTCCTTTGTTGTTTATACTTTTGTTGTCATATATATAAAACCATTGCCCAATACAAGGTCACAAAGATTCATTCCTCTCTTTTCTAGTTTTAGTTTTTACATTATATTGGTTAAATTTTGTATATGGTGTAAGGTTAGGTGTCATTTTCATTCTTTTGCATTTGGATCTCTAGTTGCCTCAGCAGTACTGTTTGTTGAAAAGACTTTCTGTCTCCTTGAACAGTCTTGGCACCTTTGCTGAAAATCAACTGTCCACAAATAGCATCTCAATTCTATTCCTCTTATCTATATGCCTATCTTTAGGTCAGTACCACACTGTCTTCATTACTGTAGCTTTGTAGCAAGTTTTTAAATTGGGGAGCTTGAGTCCTCCAACTTTGTTTTTCCTTTCAAAATTGCCTTGGCTATTCTGAGTTCTTTGAATTTTCTATTGATTTTAGGACCAGGTTACCAACATCTGCAAAGAAACTAAATGAAATTTTGATAAGGGCTGTATTGAATTCTGTAGCTCAATTGAGGGGTACTGCTGTCTTAATAATATTCAATCTTCCAACTCATGAACGGGCACTGTATATTTAGGGCTTTAATTTCTTTCAACAATGTTTTACAATTTCCAATTGTAAACTTCTAATTTCTTCTGTTAAATTCATTTCTAAGTATATTATTCTTTTGATAATATTGTAAATTATTTGTTTTCTAAGTTTTATTTTCAGACTGTCCATTACTACTGGATAGAACTACAACAGATTTTTAAAAATAGAAGTAGTATCCTCAGACCTTTTTGATTTTATAACACACACAGCGTTTTTTGTAAACATAGAATTTTCTAAATAAAAGACCACCTGCCAACAGAGTTTTCCTTTTTAATGTAGGCAACTTTTGTTTCATTTTCTTCCTAATTTCCCTGGATAGAACCTCTAATACCATGCTGAAGAAGTGGCAGACATGAATATCCTTTTTTTTCTTCTTTCTGACCTTTCAGGGCAAACTTTCAGTCTCTTATCATCAACTATGAAATTAGTTGTACACTAATTAAAATTTTCTAGCAGTCACATTAAAAAAAGAGTGTAATTAATTTTACTAATATACCATCCAATCTGCTATATCAAAAATATCATTTTAATATACAATCAACATAAAATTATTAATGAGATATTTCTTTTTAGTTTGTATACTAAGCCTTTGATATCCAGTGTGGATTTTATACTTTAAGCGTATCTTGGTTCAGAAGAGCTAAGTTTCAAGTGCTAGTAACTACTATATTGGGCAAACTATACCTGGTTCAGAGCAATAATGGCTAATATTTACTGAACACTCACCTGTGCCTGGTTTCCTTCTAATCCTTTTCCTGAGTTCAGTCATTAGACTTTACAATAACTGTGTGAGTAAACTAAGGCATAGAGAGATTATGCCACTTGCCTCAAATTGCCCAGCTAGCAGATAGATAGCAGAGCTAGGATTCCAGTTTGGAGAGGTAAGCCCCAGAGCCTGAGCTCTCTCTCCCTTTTACATAAAAGATTTATTCACATAACCCCACAATTTACCCACTTAGAGTGTGCAGTTAGGCAACTTCCAGTGTATTCAGAATTCTTTAATCATCAGTATAAGTGTAAAAATTAAAAGTTTTTAAATTGATTGCACACACACACACACACACACACACTTTACGTTGTTGTATGCCCCGAGGTTCTTGCACCACCATGTCAACTGTGAACTGTCATCTTAATCTCTTGTGCCCATCCCTCCCCCGATTTTACCCCCATATCCTTTGCTCTATGCTTCAGTTCTGCTGAAGTTTGTTAGTTTTAAGTTTTACTTGTTCTTTTGTTTATTTTTTTCCCTCTCTATCCCACATATAAGTGAGAATGTCCCAAATTTATTTTTCTTTCTGGCTTATTTCCCCTAGTATGATTCCTTCTAGGTCTATCCATGGTATCACAAATGCATCAAATTTGACTTTTTTGATTGCTGAATAATATTCCATTGTGTAAATATACCACAATTTTCTAATCCATTTGTCTGTTTGGGGGCATTTGGGTTATTTCTATATCCTGGCTATTGTAAACAGTTCATCAGCATAATTTTAAAACATTTATCACACATCAAAAGAAACCTATACACATGAGAAGTCACCCCTTTTCACCCATACCCTAAATCTCAGGTAGAGGCTGATCCATTGCCTATCTCTTTTTGCCCTTTCTGGACATTTCATATAGCTGGAATCACACAATATTGATCCTTGGTGTCTGACCTTTCACTTAATATCAAGCTTTCAAGGTCCATCATATTGTAGTGTATCAATACTTCATTTCCTTTTATTGCCAAATAGTATTCCATTGAGCATATATACCACACTTTGTTTAGATATTCATAGATTGGTGGATTTTTGTTTTTTCCCACTTTTTGCATGTTAGGAGTAAGTCAAGCTTTTGTTTTCATTTTTCTTGGAAAAGAATTACTGGCTCCATATGGTAACTCAAATATTTTACTTTTTGAGCGACTGCCAGACAGTAGGTTAAATGAGTTGTCAGAGTTTTTGCCCTTCTGCCATTAGCTTCTATGACCAGCGCCTGTAGCATTGTGTCCACCCTGTGATTGTATACACCTGGGCCTAGCGGGCAAGGGCTTGTGGGAATGGGCTCACGTGGGCCTAGGAGGCGAGGCTAAAAGGGCAATATCACCCTGGGGAAGAAGAGCCAGGAAAGAGAGAGAACCCAGAGGAAGCATATGAAGATTCCTGGGGATCTGGGAGGCTCATCTGCCTCCCAGGCCCCTGATCCTGCCCCTGCCCCTGCCCTGGCCTGCCTCTTTGTCTGCTGCCTACCCTGCCTCCTGTGCCTGTATACCTGGCTCCTTGAGAGAGCCTTAAAGTCTGTATGATAATGACTCTGACTTTCTTCTTTGATCGCTAGAACCGATAAAGAACCCACAAAGCTTGGATACACCTGCACTGCAATTGGCATCACGAACACGAGAGTTGCAGCGCATGCACTATTTTCCAAAGTGGCTGCTCATTTCACTGTCTCACCAGCAGAGTGAGCGGGTTCCAGTTTCTCCACAGCCTCACTGACACTTGTTATTATCACTTTTATATCTGTAATCACCATGTGTGTGAAGCGGCCCAGAACCTGAACGCTTAGCTATGATTCTGCTATGAGACATAACATTTTCTGAATAGATGAAAAAATAAAGATTTTGTTGTGTCAATTATATGTTCTAAATAATAGAATAAATGGCCCCTAAACTTGCTAACAAGAAGCTTTTATTGAAGAAAAAGTTATTTGCTTCTAAAATGTGACTTTCTGACTCTGAATCACCTGGGATATTTTTAAAAATAACTTTTGAGGTATCATTGATTTCAAATATCATGTAAGTTGTAGGTTTACGGGATTATAATTCCACATCTGTGTGCACTACCTCACGATCCTCACCCACCACCATGTAATGGACTTCCTTGACCCATTTCTCTAGAGCATTGTAAAAGTGAGGTTCCCAGCCCCCATTCCCAGAGAGTGATTGGTAGGTCCAGGAATCTGTATTTAGAAAAAAACTACCTAGGTGAATATGATGCAGCCAGGTTTGGGACTGAGTAATCTAAAAGATGTTTTGAGTTTAGTGCTCACATTTGTGACAAGCCAGTCACTACAGTGCCTTTTTGAAAGGCAAGTCTATAGGAAAGACAGGACTGAGAACTGGCTGAGTTTTGGAAGTAGAGACCCTGGACTCCCTGTGTCAGAGAAAAGAAGGAAAATAATAGTTGAGACTCACTGAGAGCTCACATCATTCTAAGCCTATCCATGCAGCACCTCATCTAATCCTTCAAACTAGACCTATGAAGAGAGGGGCCTCCTAACTGTTTCTTCTTTTGAATGAACTGAGGCTCAGAAGGACTGAGTTGCCCCCAAATCTCACCATTCTGTGGAAGCAAACTTCAAACAAGATCTGCTGACCTCACGCTGCCATTTTTTTCCTCCCAGGCTATTTCTTTCCCCTGGAGGCCCTCAAAAGGTCCCGGGGGAGTTAGGATACAAATTAAAATGTAGCTGGAAAGGACAAAGGTGCTTGGTGGGTGAAGTATCTGGGATAACTCTTGGGGAAGCATGAGGGTTGGGGGAAGGCAGGAAAGGAACAGACAGGACACAAAGTGGCCATTTGTGGCCGTGTCACTGATGACAGTTGAAGAACACTCATTCCTTGCTGCTTCACCCAGCTAGCTTCAGAATACTCTTCTCCCCTGTCCCTGGAGGAATTCAGATATAGCACATATTCCTTAGCACCTAAGAATGGGGTGTGGATGCTTTGAGATCTGCTTCCTCATTTAGATAGCATTTTCAGTTGAGGAAACCAAAGATCAGACACATTGAATCATGTAACAGATAGATTGCAAGACTGAGACTCCAACTTTGCTTTTGCTTTCAGTACAGACCTCTTTTCCTCACAACAGTGATTTTTTTTTTTTTTTTTTTTTTTTGAGACTAGGTCTTGCTTTGTTGCCTGGGGAACTGCAGGCTCATATTGCCCAGGGCACCACGAACTCAAGCCATGCCCAGTCTCAGCCTCCCAGGTAGCTAGGATTACAGGCATGCACCTCCACACTCAGCTATTTTTTGAGACTAGGTCTCACTATGTTGCCCTGGGCAGGTCTTGAACTCCCGGGTGGGTCTTGAACCCACAGACTCAAGTGATTCCTAGCCTTGGCCTCGTGCTTCTCAGTCTGCGATTAAAGGCACACGCCACTGTGCCCGGCCTTACAATAGTGATTCTTAATCTGGGGCAGTGTGCATCCCTGGGAGGCTTGGTGAGTGCTGTCTTTCTCTTGTGGTGAGTGGACTCTCCATGCGGGTCTACTCCAGGGCCTCCCCAGCGGAGGGCAATACTCAGACCTGCTGGACATACTCTGCCTGGCTCATGGTTTGAGAAGTCTCCACAGAAGCAGTTTCATAAGAACAGATGAACACTTCTCCAAGACAAGGGAGCGTAAGAGAGCTGGCTCATCACAGACCCAGGTCTCTTCTTCACAGGCCCATGGAGACCCGGAAACCATCAAAAGCTGACACTGGGAAACCCTGCTTCCTGCCTCTGGCCTCAATTCCCCACCACCATCACCACCATCACCACTAAACGTCAGACCAAACCCAACACACGCCCTTTCTGTGTCATTCTTGTGATTTATGGCTCTGCTTCCTGTTGATCTTGAAGGCTGTTTTATTTCACAGCCTCTGACTTCTGTTTGCAGCCCACTGGGGACTCCCCCAGTTAGCGAGGAAATAGCTTTTAAAAAGAAAGATTGAGAAGAGGGAAGGTGGGAAACTGCAGGATGCTGAGGCTCAGAATCCTGCTTCCCCCGCTTCTGCTTTGCTGGGTGGGGATTGCCCAGGGAACTCTGAAGCTGCCCCTATGCAAACACTGACAAAAGGACCTTCTCTCCCGCTGATGGCTGTGGAGGTTTGGAAGTGCTGGTCCCGCTCTGGAATTGTTCAAACACTTTGGTGAGTGGGCCTGATCACAGGGCATAGGGTCTTTGGGGACAGCTGATGAGAAGAGCCCTCTTGTACATTTGCTCTCTGGAAAACCAGGAAAGCAACCCAGTTCTCTGGTTCTGCACCCCGCTCCCCCAAACACTCTTCCATTCATCATTTCAAACTCTACTCCCCTCCAGGACATCTTCCGGGAGCCCTCTGGAAGAGCGAGTCCCTCCCTCTCCCAAGCTGGTAGCCTCCCTTTGCAAACTTTGTCTTCCTTGTTAGACTGTGAGGCCTGGAGGGGGTGTGGGTGACCTCTCATTACTACATAGATATTATACAATCAATATGTTTATTGCATGAAAATCCCAAGGAACTCAGATAATCTCAGCCAGCCCAACCTCCAAAGAATATAGCTTACCCTTGATGACCTATCTGGGATGTGTAACCTTCTGGTGATCTTCCATTTTCATATGCACACACCACATTTACTTAAGACAATGGCATCAAACCTTCTATGTTATGTTCTGTAACTCCTATTGTACCTGCTCAATGCTCTTGACACTCTCATATGAATGTTTTCTCGTGCTGAAAATCATCTCGTATTTCATCAAATGGTTGTATCACCAAGTTCTCAGCCAGTCTCCTATGATTGGGCATTTAGGTGGTTTCCAGTTTTGTTTGGAAGTGACAACTTTATTGAGATATAATTTACT